>JALGBA010001938.1:0-237319 GCA_023970755.1 Azemiops feae | reverse complement strand
GAGCGGACGGATGGGCAGATGGACTGGCAGACGGGCAGATGGACGGACAAGCGGACGGATGGGCAGATGGACTGGCGGACGGGCAGATGGATGGACGGGACAGACAAGCAGACGGATGGGCAGATGGACTGGCGGACGGGCAGATGGACAGACGGGCAGGCGGGCAGATGGCCGGGTGGACAGATGGGTGGGTGGGTGGACGGACGGACGGACGGAATGACAAGCAGACAGCATTTTGGGTTTGCTGCATGCGAATAAGTTAAGTTTGGCTTTTTATTTAATAAATATGAGGAGGACTCAAATAGACATTCAGTATTTTATTTGAAGGTAACCTTCGATCCAGCGTCTTTTTTTTTTTAGTTCAAAATGTTTTTCTTGCATGGAGTGCAGAAATAAAAATTTGTTTTCTTTGTAGCAGTTCATTGATTTCATAAATGCAATACACTATAGTTTTTTTATACATAGCACAAAGGTAAAAAACCGATATATGCAGTGTTATCTTCATTTTAGATGTCAAAAGGGTTTTGCAGCTCCCAGTGTTTTGTTTTCGGTGGGAAACGGGTCCAAGTGGCTCTTTGAGTGTTTTGGGTTGCCTACCCCTGCTCTAGGTGTTCACTGATTCGTTGTTTGATTATCTTTTCCAGAATCTTCCCAGGTATTGAGGTCAGGCTGATAGTGTAAAGACTGCAGTGTAAAGACTGCCACTGCATAGAACAAACAGGCAGAAGACTAACAGAAAGCATCATGAACACTAAGCAGCAGTCAAAAGACAAGATGAAAACTCTTTAATTTCATTATACATGGAGAGACTTAACCATAGTTTCAACTGGGAAATTGTGATCATCCTTGACCAAGCCAAGTCCAAAAAAACACTAGAGAATTCCTGGAAGATTGGCATTCTGACAAATCAGCCATCAGAGGTACATAGACATAAACAACATCTACATACATACAAAAGAGGCAATCAACAAGCCAAAAAGGAAACAAAAAGACTAAAACATCTCCCCACCAGCAATCAGCACCCAGAGGAGCATAGATTAATACCAATATTAACATTAGAACAACAATCAAGAATTAAGCAATACCCAAATCAAGCAATGACCAAACAAGCTATCACTTGTTTGAGTGAGCAAACTCCACTCTCTGATGTTACCTGATTTGGATAATGAGACCTCTGCAAAAAAAAAAAAAACAAGCTCAGAAAGCATCAAGAATCCCTCAAAAGGAAGAGTTTGGAAAAGCAGACAAAAAGTCTGCTAATCAAGAAATCACATTCAGTTGTGATAACTGATAGAAAATCCAAGAGTAATTGTTACCCATGGTTAGCTCCAGATGTTGCTGGATGTATTATGCACATGCATCTCAATTTCCTTCTCTTATGCAAAACTCAGAAATCTTCTAATAGTTTTTGCAACCCAACTGTAATTGAGGTCCTTTCCAGAATGTCTCTGGAAGACAACACACAAGATTTCAGATCTGCTTGTTTGCAGATCCAAATCTTCTGTAATGAAGACTTGAAGCTGGAGGCAAACTGAATGTGTTAGATTCTTGAAACTGCAAAGTTTTGCCAATAGTTATAGCTAACTGATTGGTTTTGCCTTAACATTAAATATCCCACTGATGTAAGGAATACTGGTATTAAAATCCTACACAAAAGGGCTGGAGTGGGATGGGAGAAGAGCAGAATAGGAAAGGCTACTGTAATATCTTCTCAGAAGTTCTATTGATCCTCTTCCAAGGTAAATCAAATCTAATAGGCACTTTTATGAAAAATCAAAATACTCAATCCACTTCTCTACACTATATATTCTGAGAGATGAAACAGCAGCCTCACTATGAATGTTCTAGCTAAAAGCCAGAACAATTTTACAGCAGCATTACTCTTTTAAGAGTTAATGTATTTAGATACTCATCCGAAATGATTATGATTTAGAAAGATGTTTCACAGGGCAAGAATGGTTTCTGAAGAATATAAAAGCTGGGTAGAATAAGCCATAAGAGTGCATAATTTCTCCATAAGTGCTCAGTCAAAGATAGCTCAACACATTTCATTCTGTTAAAAATGGACAGTGCATGTCAGCAGGAGGGAGCTGTTTTTAAGAGCTATGTTAGGATAATGATAGCATTTTAGAACAAGAAAAGGTTAGGTTTAGGTGGTTCGTGAAGATCTTTGCAGCTGTCTAACATCTAACATTCCACATTTATTTATTTACTAATACAACTTTACATTCCATTTCAAATGTGAGATAAGTACAATAGAAGGCGTTTAGGTGAAAGATTTATGAGATCTGAAGATAAGTGGAAATATAATGGAGGTATGTTTATATATTCTAAGTGAACATTATCTCAGAATTACTGTATTTACTTTCATTTCTGGGGAATTAAGAAAACAAGTAAGGAGTGGGGGGGGGGGGGAAATACACAAAAATGTCAGATCATTTATCCTCTGTAGTAATCTTCTCAATTTGATGCTTTCCATATTGGATGAACTACCATTTCCATCTTCCTAGTTAATTTTCTTGCTCTTCCCTACAAAAACCTAA
Source organism: Azemiops feae (assembly GCA_023970755.1). Taxonomy (NCBI): domain Eukaryota; kingdom Metazoa; phylum Chordata; class Lepidosauria; order Squamata; family Viperidae; genus Azemiops; species Azemiops feae. The sequence goes on along the minus strand of JALGBA010001938.1, from coordinate 234,776 downwards.
ACTACAGGAAGCTAGATTCTTCTCTGATGTAACCATTATTTTTCTAGATTGTTCAATCAAACAAAAGGCTACATTTAAATAAACACAATGCTATATTCTTGACAGTCCCTATGGATATCATTTGTTACCCATTATCCTAATTTGTATCTAATGCTAAAACTGATCCTCCTGAGTGGTTAATAAAACCCTTGCTTCCTTGCCTTGTGAGCCAAATTGCAATTCTGGTAAATGTCTTTCTGAAGCAGAGTTCTCCAACATTCTTGAATAAGGAATGGTGTGCACTTTATTGTACCATTATAAACCCTTAAACTTGATAAACACATGATAAGCTGTTTCTTCCAAGAAATTGGTAAACCCCTAATTATACAGAGGATTACGGGAATGTTTTAGCCCTTCACAAAGATAGCCTTCCTCGCCTTCATGGGCAGCAATTACAGTGGTCCTCAATTGTTATTCTGAAAGTTTAAGTCCAACACATCTGGAGGGCATGATGTTGGAGAAAGTTGATTTAATAAATCACTCTTCAAATTCCCCCCTTCCAAGCTTCTCTCCAAGAGGAACAGCATCCCCATCTGAGGCATATCCCAGTGGCAGGTCAAGAGAAATCCCAGAAGAGGTTCAATAGGTTATTGAGTAACAATGGTGTATCAATGGCTTCATTGTTCCTTCCATTCATCCCATCTGTCATTCAGACCCAACCCTATCTCTCATCCTTACATTATTAAAAGGCATTCTCAAAAGATCTCTTTACAGCCTGCTAGAATTGTCTTTTCAGTATCCCCCAAAGAGATCCCAGGCCTTTATCTTGGGAACATCTGAGCTGGTTTAGATAATTTGCAAAGAGTTACCTGTGTCTGGTCACTGGCCATGAAGGAAAATTGCAATATTTTGGCAGTCTGTTCAGAAAAGAGGCCAGGTGTGGCACAAAGTACATTTCCTTCTTGTCCTGAATTAAAGCCACTGTTTCTTTATTAACAAGTAGATGATAAATCCTGGTAGTTCTCTTTGGTACCTATTTGCTAGTAACAATTTTAAATAGGTATTTTTTTTAATGTATATCCTTTCTTCCTTTTTAAAAAGAAAATACATTTTAATTGGAGTAAGCTTTGTTTTGCATCCTTATTACTGATTTTAATTGTACAGCTTTAAATACAGGAGGAGAAAACTTCTTTTTGAAGCCAATGGGTTACTTTTCTTTTGGTCTTCGGTTGCAGTTCCAAATGCGCTTTAGTTATTGACTTGAATGGGATTCCTGAGACAGTAACTGAATCATATGGTTCATGATTTTTCTGGCATGCCCTTTTTCAGAATCTTCCAGTTCCTTCTTGCTTCTTCCTTTTTGCCCCAGTTTTGGTGCCATATATTTTTAAGCTTAGAATATTTAGTAATACATATATTCATTTTTTAATTTGGGGGCAAAAGGCATATCCTTTTTTTTTTCATTCAGGGTAATCATTTGCAAAAACAATGTTGACTGTTTCACCCTTTCCCAATATCTCTTCCTGATTATTTTTTCCTAGTTTCTAGTTTCCTAGTTTCTCCAGAGCTGTCTGTACAGGACTTCATTTCTGGATATATTGCAAGATGCTTTCTGCAAAGAATCAACCATGCAATCCTTTTCTACCCCCCATCAGTGATCACAATGAACTTGTTAACCATGAACTCGGCCCTCTGAGTGTTTTATCTATTTAAAATCTTAAAATTATTGCTAGATAACTTGCAATGCCTAAGAATACCAACTTTATTAAGATAAAGGATTAAGGTGTTAAAATTCAAGTTTAAGAGTTGAAAGATTTATTGATTTGATTTCTATAGATGAAGAAATAAATGTTTTCCCTTTGGAGATTTTCTATACATTGTTCCTATAATTTTTTCAATAAATTCAAAACAATGGACTAGCCTAGAGATGATGCAAAAAGTGCCTTGGGTCTTAGAGTGTATAAAAGATAAGTATATAATAACCCAAATATTTTAAGCTATGCTACAAAGTTATGCCAGATATTTTTTTTATTTTGGAAAAGGGGGGAAATCATAATTAGCTGAACCCACTGTGAAAAAGGTAGGAGAAAGATCATGTTCTATGGATAGATGTTTAAAAAGCTTTGTAAATAAATATTAGTAAGTAAAAAGTATCTATGTATATTGGTAAACATATAAATAGTAAACATAAAGGTCTGCAATGTAATTATTTGCATCAGATTCCTGACTTTTATTCATTATTAATTTGTTAATACTAATTGTAATTACTGTTTCTTTCTTTAGTTAGCAATATTCTTAACAGCAAGATATATGTAAGCAGAAAACAAATGGATTTTGCCACTTGCTATTGCTCAATCAATATTGTTATATTGCACTTGAGGGTCCTTTGGAAGAGCAGTCAATAATAAGGTATAACATTTATTTCAACTTTAGTTAGCTTTCTCTGTCTTCATGTCCTTGAGTATCATAAGGAAAGGAAAATATCTGTAGAACAAGAACTCATCCTCAAAATTAATCTGAATAAAGCAATTCTCACTCCGTATGTATGAGAGTTCCAGAAAGACTTTAGTTTCTTGACAGTTCAGCCAATGTAAGCCAATGTTATAAAATTGGTTTTATATGAGAAGGAAAAGATTGTCTCTATATCTGTTCTAGATCTTCCTAGAATGAATAACGGGGATATATTATAGAGGGGAAAGATATCTCAAGCGTAGAAAGAAGCCAATATTGTGCTACTACCGACACAGAGGGTTGAGATGTCACAAAGAATTATAGACCAATTTCATTATTAAACAAGGACTATAAATTGTTTGCTGCAATTTTGGCAGAAAGACTAAAGAAGATCTTACAGGCATATATTCATGAAGACCAGTCTGGCTTTCTGTCAAAAAGACAGCTAAGGGATAATGTGACGACTGTTATGAATATCATTGACTATTTACAATATCATAATGAGAAACAGGCAGTTCTAATATTCTTAGATGCAGAGAAGGCCTTTTACAATCTAAACTGGGCTTTTATGTTTAAAGTGCTGGAAGAAATGGACCTTGGAGAGAAGTTTATTCAAGGAGTCAAAGCTGTTTATATGTCACAGCAAGCAAAAATTGTTATTAATAGTGATTTAACTAATTCATGTGAAATTCAAGGATCCCCCTTGTTGTTTCTGTTGTTTATCTTGGTGTTGGAAGTTTCGAACAGAGATATTATGCAAGATGAGGAAAATAACAGTATATGTATCTAGACAAAAGTCTATAAATTGAGGGCATTTGCTGTTGATTTGGTTATATTCCTGCAAGACCCAAAAAAATATGATAGAATATTTGATTAGGAAATTAAATGTGTTTGAGACTTTAGCAGGTTTAAAAACAAAGAGAAAACAACAATATTGATCATGTCCTTTAAGGTCAAGAAAAAGGTGAAATATTTAGGGGTTATGTTGACAAACACAAATACAAAACTATTTCAAAATAATTATGTGCCTCTCTGGAATGATATTAAATAAAGGATTTATAAAGATAGGACAAAATACATTTATCACTACTGGGTAGAATTTCTACAATTAAGATGAATGTTTTACCAAAGATGCTCTTTCTGTTTCAGATGTTACCAATACTTGCAACTGATATTCCACTTAAACAATGTCAGAGGGATATTTCCAAGTTTATATGGCAAGGGAAGAAACCAAGAATTAGATATAAGTTACTGCAAGATGCTAAGGAAAGAGGGGGTTTGGATTTACCACATTTGAAATTGTATTTTGATGCTTGTTGTTTGGTCTGGCTAAAAGAGGCTATTTAATTTAGAAGGTCATGAATTAAGGTTTGGATGGCACGGTTATTTAGGGTATGATAAAGTTAAAGTAAATGTTGATTTCAACAATCATTTTGTTAGATGTGCCATACTAAAAGTTTGAAATAAATACAAAACAAGGTTTTTTATGAAGTTGTGTCTTTGGTTGTCCCCCCCAAGAAGGTTTTTTATAAAAGAAATGGTGTTGAAGCCGGACTGGTGGAGTTATGGTAAAATAATATCTTTTAATTTCGGTTACCCCACTCTCAAGTCTAAGGAAGAGTTGGAATCAGAAGGTCATATCTGCCATTGGTTTACATACTTACAACTGAAAGAAAGATTTAAACTAGATAAAAAGAGTTATGGGTTTGATTTTGTTAAAAATGAAATGGAAACTTTACTATGTGGTAGTGATGAACATATTATTGCTAAGGTTTACAAAATGTCATTGAAATTGAATTTTGAAAATGAACATGTAAAACATTGTATGATTCAGTGGGCAAGGAACTTTGGGTATAATGTGATGCTTGAACAATGGGAGAATATGTGGACAAAAGTCTTAAAATTCACACTAAATTATAATTTAAAAGAAAAATTTTATAAGATGATGTATCATTCATATTTAACACCAGATAAGTTATCTAGAATGTATAAAGGTATTTCAAATGAATGTTAGAAATGTAAATATAAAGAAGGGATTTTTTTTCACTTATGGTGGACATGTGATAAAGCAAAGAAATATTGGAGTAGAATTCATGTTCTAATGCACAACATTCTTAAACTGGATATAAAGATAAAACCAGAAGCCTTTCTTCTGGGCCTAATGGAAAAAGACTTGGGGGGAAAAAATTGGAACTCTGATTTTATATATGTTGATGGCAGCAAGATTACTTTATGCACAAAAATGGAAGGATGTTTCAATTCCCACTATGGATGAATGGCTACAAAAGTTGATGGAGTTAGCAAAGATGGGTAAACTGACTATGCTGATAAAAGAAAAGAATACAAGTACTTTTGTTTCTACTTGGAAAGTGCTTCTGGACTTTGTGCTTGAAGTGGGGAAAACATTATACTTTGATTTTGGGTTTTATTGATTAGATTGATTAGTTGTTATAGAAATGACTAGTTTATACTACACTATTATAGAAAAGTAAAAAGTTGAGGTTCGATGCTAATGCCTTATTTTACTGCAACAGAGAGAGTCGAAAGCCAACACCTTTTTTTCTTTTTCTCTCCTCTTCCACAGTTCTCTTTTTCCCTTCCTTTTACCTTTGCTCCCTACTACTTGCTTTTGTATTTTCGTATTTTATACTATAAGCTAATAAAATAAATGTGTAAGAATGAATCATGGGGATGATTGGAGTGGTAGTCAAATATACCATAAAGTCATCAAGTTTTTCAAAGGTGCCCCGGGGACTTGTTTTCTTTCTCTTTACCACCTCACTCACTTTTTTACCCTTTTCAATATCACAAAAAAAGGATGCTGCCACATTTGCTGCCATCTAGTAGTCATCTAGATTTTTTTCACCCCAAATCTGATACTCCTGGACTACAGTATTCAGTTGTCATTTCTATTGTGAGAGAAAAGAAATTATAAAACGCATTCAGTGATATGATATAAACTCATTAAATTAAATTAAAATAAGTGTTGTTTTTTGACCCAGCATCATCCAAGATTTAGGCTTGTATCAGATCAAGCGTAGTCCACAATTCAAGAATTCTTGTGCTTTCCTGCATTATAACACTATTGTTTTTCTCTGGTTGCTTAAAGCTCTAAACCTATTTGTTCAACTAAATTCAATGAGGCCACGGTACTTACATTGTGATTGGCATGGCAGGTTCTGAAGCTAGAAGCAAAAAGTGCAAATGGTCCCATAATAAATTTGGCTTCCTTTCTATTTGTTACCTACATTGCTAAAAAATAAATAAAGAAAAAATAAAGAAAAGAAAAGAAACAGGAATTACCAACGCACTAATCTAATTCCACAATTAGGGTCTACATGCGTGCACACACACACACACCACCTTGGGAGGCAGGGGGGGAGGGGGGGGAGAAGCCAAGTCCCTTAGAGTCTGGAATCCAAGGAAAGCCATACAATATTGCTCAGGAATCCCTATTAAATTTCATTTCTGGTGAGGATTCATGGGGAACTAGATGCCCCCAAGAAAGCAGAAACTGTGTTGCAGTGAGATTGATGATCAGAGATTTTTCTGGTCAGCCAAACCTCTCCAGATAAATGAGAGATTGTAAGATCACATACTTGCACTCGAGACAGTGCTCCTTGTAAGTAAACTGGAGAAACCAACCTTGGTTTTTGAAGAAATGAAATTTAATAAGGATTCCTGGGCAAACTTTGGCAGTCAGCTTATGAGTGGAGTGGCTGGAAATCAAGGGATTTCCACCAAATTCACAGTTGCAATATACCCTCTATACAGACATAAAGTTCTGCTGAGCCTCATTTCTTAATCACTTTTGAAAATTGCTCTTTAACTGCTTTTCAATTATTAATAACCTTCCAATTTGTAAGTGTAATAACATGCACTGGGTGAGTCCTTTAACCCTTGGCAAACCAAGTTTTAAAGATAAGTTTAAGGATATTTAAAAAGCACTTCTTTGGAATAAACAGCAAAAGAATGATTGGAAAATTGATTCTGGAAACATATAAGTGGACTAAGAATCCTACTGGATTGAAATAAGATTTTGAAACTAATCAACAGAATCCTTTCTATATACTCTTTATATTCTTTTTTGTGCATTTTCCATTTTTTCTTTTCTTTATTTTTTGTAGTTTGTATTACTGTAGTTTTATATAGGTGATGTAATTTTAATAAAATTATTATTTAAAAAAGAATCCCTTTTAAAACTGATTCTGCAAAAAGGAGATTTATAGTGTCATCATAAGCATCTGATAATATTGACATCCACTTGGCTGCAGAAGCCATACAGGAAAACCCTGGAAAGAAGGCAGAAAAGCAACTCTGACCAATCAGGTTACAAAGAAAGACCTGTTAGAAAGGAAGAGGAAAAAACTTTATTTGGTTAAAGCTTTCGGACAAGAAGCCTTCAAGTCTTAGCACCAAGATACCTAAAAGCTACATGTGGCTGTGGGACTAGCAATTTAAACAGTATGAATAGAAGATCAAGACTGGCCTAAAACTCTGTTCAACCAAGGAAAAGCTGTGCTGAATATTCAAGAAAACTTTATTGAAAAATAAATCAAGCAAAGAAGGAGCAGACCAAAAATTGCTTTCCAAATGACCGGGTCCCAGAAGAGATTGTCCATGGAAAAGAAAAACAAAATTACATGGAGTGTGGAATAAGTTTCAGGTTGTTTTGGGGCTGACTTCAAAGTGCAAACTTTGAGAGAGAAGGCCCTAAATAGATGGAGACTTGTTTTTTTCTACCATAGAATTATTTCTACCATAAAAGGCTGCCTTTTAAAAGATATTTTATCACCTGAGATTCTCCTTCAGGAAGACATTAGAAAGAAGAGGGCTTTGCTTGTTGATGGCATCCAGGTCAAGTTGATATGATTGCAAGTTTGATAATAATTCTCATGCTGACAGATTCCCAATAAAGGTATTTGAGAGGGGAGAGAGAGAGATTAGAAAGAGAGAGAGAGTTTTAACAAATAATGGGATTAATCTGGTGAGTTATATTTTTGTTTTGCTGAAATTTTATGAAAAACATTTCTGATGTTGTTTGGTCTTTAATTAAATTTTATTTAATAATATGTCATCCTGTTTTTTCTCTTCTTAAATGTATTGTTCTTTCAAAATATGGCCTAAAATCTGTAAGACAAATAAATAATTCACCAAGTAGGAGGTGTCCTTTCTTTCTCCCTCCTATCAAACAAAGCAACAACAGATGGGCAAGCTATGATTAGGAAGTGATGAGGCACACAGGATTTGCTCTGTCCACTAACAAGGTCTGGGAACACTACAAATAACTTTTGAATGATGGAAGGCTTTTGGTAATACCTGGTCAGAAGCAACATTACTGACAAGATGAGCAAAGGGAAAGTGACATCAGAAAGCCTTAAAAGCATGCCTTATTGTTGATCACTTAAATTCATTTTTAATATTCTTAGTTTTCACTTTGGTTAAACTCTCTAGAGACATCAGTAATTTGTGGAGATTAAATAACAACTTTCCCAAAGAAGCACAGTATCTAAAATAATTATATTTCCAGCAATACCAAATGAACATTTAATCCTGGCCTTCCTCTTAAAGTACAAAGTGTGCAATTTGATACATATTTACTCAGAAATAAGTCTTACTGATTTCAATGAGGCTATTCCTCCAAGCCTATGTACAAGGGTATCAGATTTTCCTGGGATTAAGCCTCACTGGATTTGAAAGGTTTTGCTTTTGTGTCTATGTAGTTAGATTGGGTTGTAATTCTAACAGTGAAAATTGAGACATTTCTGCTGAAAAGAAAATCTCATTGAATTCACTTGGATGTATTCCCAGAGAGTTGTATAAAGCTGCAAGAGCAACCTGAACATGTTTCCTTAGAGATGAGTGTGATTAAAATTACAAAAAAAAATCTGCTTCCTAGTCAATATTTTAGAAATTTCTGTCTTCATTCCACCCAAAGGCTTATGCTTCTATTTACACAACAATCTTCCATAGTTGAAGAGCTTTCCCAACTCACACCTGGCCACAGCATAAGCATATTACATGGCATCTTCTTTGTTTTGCTATGTTCCATGGTGTTGCCAGTCCATTAGTGAGACAACCTTAAAGCATCCTTGAGTGCAGAGATGTTAAAGTTTTCCCCTATAAATTCATATCTCTCATCCTTACATTATTAAAAGGCATGCTCAAAAGATAGATTTTTACCTATTCAAGAATGGGTGGAGAGCTATTCCAATTACTGATCAATTCAGGTCCCTTAATCTTAGCTAGAGTTTTCTATGTATTGTGGCTTAGTCTATTATACAAAGTCAGTCAGTGTGCTTAGTTTATGATTTGGTGTCTTAGGGGAGAATACAGGTATTTACTTATTTATTTGATTTGGCAGCTGCCCAAGAATGTAATGATTGTAGGCAGATTACCTTTAAAAACACAAAAACGATAGAGAAAAAATCTGAAGCATCAGGACAATTAAAGAAGAAAAAAAACATTGACAGGGCTTCACAGCCACCCTACTCCAAGACCTGGCAGAACAACTTTTTAAAGACTTCCAAACATCACTAGGATGGGAGCTGCATGGACTGTAGGATATCATGACAAGAGATGGCATACTTCCTAATATGCTGGCTGGAGGAATTCTGGGAATTGAGTCCAAACACTTAGAGTTGCCAAGTTTGAAAACTTAGTTTAACTATTGGGAAGGAACTAATATAGAACTAATGTCCTATATTAGCATATGGACAGAAACCATGAGAGATAGGTAGTTCTTCAGATAACCTGACCCTATGCCATGAAGATTATAGGTAAAGCCAGGTTGCACCTGGAAGCTCATCAATAACTATGCAGTTTGCAGTGTAGTGGTATCACATGAGCATTCTGAGATTTGGCCAATACTGTCTGGCCTGCTACATTTTGGACCAGCTATAGCTTCAAGTGGTCTTTGAAGGCAGACCCCTTTGCAAGCTATGTATATTCTGAGAATAGACAAAGTAGTATCTATCACAAATTGAAATAGCTCATATGATTTTAATTCCATGTTCCTTTCAAGGAAATATATGAACATTTTAATAGTCAACTGATTAATAGCTGACTGTATACCTACTGTTGCTACTACTAAATCTTTTACAGGGCAGTTCAATCTTCCCATTCTTAAACGCAGGGAAAATCTTTAACATTATAGGTCCTGTTATTGATATATTGCCTGGGAAATCCACCTGGCCATTGTGCAGTCCCACAAGGGGCTGAGAAGCATCCATCTTAATTTTGAAAAGGGAGAGATGAATCCTAAAATATAAACAAGTCCATTGAGAGCCAAAAGGAAGGTTACAAATGCCAAGTTTAACTCTTTTTAAACAGGAATTGAGGCTCTTTAAAGAAAGCCCTTGTCTGTTGCTCCTCTTAAGAGAGAATAACCCCAGACCAGGAGGGGCAAAAAAAGTCACGCATAGCTGCCAAACTAAAACCTTTTTTTAACCACTCCCTCCCCCCCCAGCTGAACCACCAGCTGAAATCCGCGTTCTCGTCCTCCAGCGCTACACCCGTCCCGTCCCGCCTCATGTGGAGAGACTGTGGCTCCTGTGATGAAAAGCACTTTGCACCTTCTCCGAGGCGCTGTTTGTTGGGAAGCGGCTTTACCTCTCCTCTGAAGGAAAAAGAGGGATACCGGCTGGGCAAAACCGAGCCCTGAAGTTGCAGGATATCAGGAGAAAAAGGCTTCAGAAAGTAGCCGAGCTTTGCAGCTAACGTAGCTGCTTGCTCCCTCCCGCTGATAGCCACACCAGAAAGCCGCCGCTCTCAGTGGCAAAGATAGCGCCAGCGGCTGCGGCCTCTCTGGGATCAGCCGCGCGTCAGTTCCCTGAGATTCGGGGATTCCCGTCGGGAGCGGGAAGGGACCGATTGCTGTTCGGTCACCCAGCAAGCCCCTGGTCAAGCTGGGGCGCCCGAACGACCCAGGCCCAGCGCAACACTGCGCGTTTGCCTGCGTCGTTGAGGAGCTAGCGCCCGCGGGGACAGGTTCCTCTTCCCAGGATCCCCGGGCGTGTTTTCATCTTCGAGTGCACTCGGACCGCGGCGGCGGCGGCAGCTGCAAGCAGCCTAATACCAAACTAGCTCTCCTGCACCCTACCGGTTTTTGGGATCAGCCGAGTTTTTTCCTTGGTGGAGACGTGGGAGAGAATTGTTACAGGCAGGTGCAGTTTGGTCTAGGTCTGACTCTCTGACTGAACTCGAATAGTTAAACGGGGGGGGGGGGGGTCTGTATTTCGAAGGGTGTCCACAAGGAAATCCTAGGTCGAAAAATGAAAAGTCGACTCTGCGCTGTTCCTAACAACATGCCGTGAGAAAATCCAAAGCAGCAAAAATCTTTCCGTTGAGAGGAAACTCTTCATTCCGAACCGGTCCTTTCTGGCACCCGGAGAGAAGTGCCTGCTTTCGGGGGCAGCGGCCCTTGGGAAGCAGATATGGAAGAGCAGCAGGAGGGGGGGGGACATCATCTGGGGACATACCGAATTACTTTGCCAAGTACGAGGTGTTCACACGACATACTGAACTCTAAGTTTATCGATCAGTGCTGATATTTCGGTATTAGGAACCCATCTCTGAGATTGTGATTCATTTACTGTTTAGGTTTGTGGGGCCCCAGGAAGCTAAGTCTAAGTTCAGATATTTCCAAATGTACCGTGCCAACGAAATAATAGAAAATCTGCCGAAATGTAAAAATTTCCAAGAATGCGAGCCACTTGCCACCCCTATTACCTTTCAGAGAAGTTAAACAACACCTCCCATCATCCTCAGCCTGCCCTAAGATATGATATCTGGTGGTACTGGGAGAGGTAGTCTAGTAAGCAGATAAAATGCTTCAGGCGCGCAAAAAAAACATTACCATGGATGTGGGGTTATTTTGCAATTTTCCCCGTTTTAAGCAACAACAACAAAAAATCAGCGATAGATTATCCCAGTGTTTCAACCTTAGCATATTTAAGAAATGTGGACTTCAATTCCCAGAATTCCCCAGTCAACATGTCCACATTTCTTAAAATTGCTGAGATTGAGAAACACTGGATTAGTCTGTCATTTCTTAAAGAATAGCGCCTTATTGTATCTGCCGTTATTGATTTAAATCCGGCTGAGGAGCAAGCGAGGCAGCAGACTGAACCAGCGTAATAAAACGCATCAGAGCGGCGACAATATATGCAGACGCTGCAGATACTCAGAGACAGGCGAATGGGAAAAGTGAGAAACCGAATCCTTCCTATCGAAAGGGGACGTATAGATTCCTTGAGGTGATTAATATTGTGGATTAGTCTTACTGAACATGATCTGCTGAAAAGGAAGAGAACTTTTTAAAAAAGAAAAGAAAGAAAAAGAAATTAAAGGCAGCTGAGATTCTCCAGCTGCTCTACCTTAAGAGGCCTCCCCTTTAAGATTAAAAAGTCTTTTTGCAACAAAGCGTATCGCCCCTAGGAGGCGCTGCAGGTTCATGTTTGCTGCTTGCAGCCTGCTCACCGCTCACACTTGAATAAAAAGCGTTTCGGAATCCCTATCACAAATCAAGAACATCCCGGTCTTCTCCAGGGTTGCATCATAGGGCTAAAAACTGAGAGCCGCAGCCGCGTTTCCTTTTGACCGGTGGCTGTCAACCGGCGTGCTTGAAAGCAAGGAAATAAAAGGCATAGACTCTGCTAAGGGGGAAAACTTTGCACAGCTATGTGGAAACTATGGATAGCAGGATCGAAAATCACATCTGTAATTTTGTTCCTTTTGGTCTGTTGTTTCTTTTTTAAACCCCTTGTTAGGACCGCTTCCAAACCGGCTGACTAGGAATTCCAGGAGCTATTCCCAGAGCACCTGGAAAGGAAGGGAAGCGAGCCCTCTTTCCGCCCCCTCGTTTAACCAAATTAAAGAATTCCTCGAAACAAACCCTCACCATTTTTCAGTCTATTTCCGCTATTACGGCGACTGAGGCAGGCTTCAGGGGAGTATTAAAAATAACCCCTGGTCGTTTTAAGTGTAGCTTCCGTTTATTTCAGTAATAAAAGTGAAGCGCCGGCTGTCAGCTGTAATCCGCCAGGCGTAAGAAGACTTGAGTATTCGGAAAAGCGGAGTTTGGATTCGCCGCATGCCTCACCTTTCCTCTAGTTTCTATCCGATTTCGATTCATTATCTTGCTCGCATACTCGAGGGAAAGTTCAGTATGCCAGGAGTCTCAAGAAATGAACAAATCTTCCCAAAAGCATTTGTACCGGGCGTATCCAAGGAGAAGAAAATCTAGTCAGAGCAATGGGGCTGCATAGGATCCCAATAACGCCCACCTTTATAGATCAAGTTATTTCATACTAGATCCCATAGCCCTGCAGGATTGCAGAGCAATAGAGCTTACTGCAGAGGGGTGTATGGGATCTCATTAATGTTCACTTCGATTGATTGATTGATTGATTGATTGATTGATTAATAAATCTTATGGCCCTGAAGGATCGCAGATTTAAGAACTTGATCTTCGAGTTCCTTTCCTCCAGTTCCAGCTGGGATGGTTATTCTTAGCTCGTTGGCTTTTAAAAGAAGAGAAAATAAGTTAATGTTTCCAGGATAGAGTTTTTAAAAAGTCATGATTGGCGGATGAAATCCTGCCTGGTTTTTGAGGGCCATCACATAATTTGCTTATTTGCTAGTCCCAAGCGGGAAACTATCCAGAAATATCAAGTCCGTCATTTGAGAAGGGGGAGGGGAGGAGAGAGAGATCCTGGAAATCGGGGGGGGGGGGCAAATCGCTTCGTTTTGGGGCAAGAAGCCCATCGAGCCCGATGTTCACCAAGTGGGTTGGACGCGCGTTTTCCTTCATTCAGCCTCCACCACATACACTTGGCGCCTTTCGGAAGAGTTATTACAGCCCTTTCGCTCTCCAGCCAGTCCGATGGGGTTGAAGGGCTAAGGATGGAGGGGAAGCAAAGGCAAAGACTCCAGTTGGGGAAGGCAGCTTTCTCCCTTCAGGAATTTGCATAAAATGTCTGTGGTGCTGGACACCTCCTGCTTTCCTCCCCGAGGAAGCGCGGCGGGTTTCCCCAGAGCAGGAGGGGAAAAAACGCTCCCCGCAGTTGGCGTCCTGCCTCTGCTTCGGGATTTCCACTAGCAACATTTGGAGCGCAGCCCGGGGAGTGGGGGGTTTTAGAGGAAGAGCCCCCTTTATGCTCTCTGATGAGAACGAAGGAGCCTCTTAGCCGGGAGCAGGGAACCCCAGCTCCTTAGGTCAGAAAGTGGGTTCCTTATCGTCCTCTCTGAATGGCAGGGGGTGAGACAGGTTTCGAAGCCAGGGTGAACTTTAGGATTGTGCAAACTGCAGGCTAGCAACCGCGGAAAAAGGGGCAGGGGTGCTTCCCTTCACTGTGTTTCCTCGAGGAGTAGCGGGAAGAGGGAGAAAGGGTAGGCGCCAATGCTGGCTCCAAGTGTGGTTTCTCAAGGGCGACCTTGCCAGAGGGCAACTCTCTGTCCCCTGGGACCTCCCGACTAGATTCACTCGGTCTGGGGGGGAAATGGAAAGGGCACCTGGGGTGGGAAGGTAAGCCTGCCACCATGAACAGGAGCAAGGCGAGGAAGAGGCCAGGAGGCCTTTGCCCAGCAATCCCCAGGCGCAGTCCCCATCCAGAGCCCAAGCGGAAACTCCAGGTCCACCGGGCAAGTAAGCCTCTTTCATTGGGGCCCACCAGAAAGTCAGCCCAGCCACACTGCCGCGCTGCCTTCTCTTTCAGGGATCGAAGCAGCGCCCTTGCTGTGCCCCACAGCCTCTGAACCCCAGAGCCTTTCCCTTCTCTGGGGCCAGAAAGTCAAGATGTGCCACCCTCAGAGCCGACTACCCAGCCGGCCAAGGGGGACTGGAGAGAGGAAGAGGGCGACTGAGGCCTTTTTCCAAGGCTGAATAAAAAGTCTTAATTTCTTCACTGATTCAGAACACAATTACGTGACGTGGGGGGGGGAGAGAAAAGAGAAGAAGCTCAGACGGAGAGATTCCAAGAATCTACATGTTCCTGTGATACGACCCCCGTTTATGCATTTTTCCCTGGGGCAGGCAGATGGATCACTGAAAAAGAAAACGTTCATTGCAAATCAAATTGTCCAAATGAGCAGAATAGTACCAGAATAGTGCTGGATTCAAATTCTGAGCGACGGAAGGGAAGTAGCATGTGTTTTCCGAAGTGGTTGTGTTTGTATTCACTCCCCAGACTTGAATGGGTTCCCAGTGCAGTGTCCGCGTGTTCTGCAGGGAGCACCATTGAATTCAATTGGTTTATTTCTCCTTCTTACTCCCGCACCGCAACTACTAATAGCGCCCTTGCAAGGCTGCTTAAACCCGAATGTACACTCCGAATCATCCCTCCCCATCCCTGTGTCCTTGCGCGAGACTTGCTGCCGATATTCTGCCAAGAAAATTCGGGAAGGACCCAGCGCGAAGGTGGTTCGTTGGAGCACGAAGTCCCGGAGCACAGAGCAGTCCTAACGGGAGGCATCGGCCTCCGAATCCCTCCCTGGAGTTCCGCGGTGGGAGAAGTTTGAGAGGCGCCTTGCGGGTCCTCTTCCCCCCAGCATCCCTGGGCAACTCTCTGACCCTGCTGCAAAAAGATTTTTCTTTACTTCTCTTTATAAGTGGCCCACCTCGGGGGCTGTTCTCGGGTCAACTAGATGGCTTCCTTATCAACTTACAGGGGAGTCGCTTTTCTTCTGGTACCCCCCCCCAATTTGCCAAGAGGCAAATTCCTCACAAGTGATGAGGATTCAGATAGAAACAGGTACAGTTTTTGTAGATTCAGGTGACCTGATCAAGATTTGGACGTGGGGGGCGGGGGGGGGGAATCCAGTATTCCAGTCTTGGCTACTCTGCCATTCCGGTTCATTGTTTGCCCAGCGCTCAATACCAGTATAAGGATTTGCTTATCCAGAGGACGACGGATCCTTAAGGAATAATTGGGCATGGGGTTGGGTTTTGGAACGGTTCCCAGAATTTTAGCAAGGAAACTTGCTTTTTTAAATCAGACGCCGGCACCAAGAAACTGCGGCACCCCATCACGTGGGGTCTTTGCCTTTTAGGCCCTTCATTCTTCCATCCCGAAGCAGAGCCCACTTCTCTGCTGGGCAGCGGAAAGAATGCCAGAACCGGCGCCGCTGCCACCCCTTTCCTAGCGATGGACTTCAGAGCTCCAGAGAGAAATATCACTAAACATGAGCGCGTCGGGCCATAAATCCCTCCAGCCTTGATTTTTCCAGCAGAAGGGGGAGAAATTTATTTCCCGGTGAAAGAAAGTCTCCCCCACCCCCACAAATACCCGCTCTTCCTGCCCCGACTTTCCGATGTGACACTAGAACAGGAGTCGGAAGAACCTTGTGCCCTCCCTCCCCCGCCCCCCGGCCGCCGCTCTCGCTTGGCTGCGGATCAGCGCGCGATCTTTTCGCACCACACCTGCCCGTTGATGTTTGGCCGAGATCGAAGCTGTGCAAAACGCGCTCATGGCCTCATCCCCGCCACCCTTTTACGTTGCTGCCGGCTATCCTTTTGACTGTCTCCTCCATTCAAGGTCCTTCAAACTATCCATATAGAAAAGGCGGAATACTATCTTGGTCGAAGCCACTAGAAGTGTAAGCAACAAGTTTTCCTAGAATGATGATTTTCCCCCCCCCGCCCTCCTGGAAGATCTGATCATCCTCTTAATCCTTAGACGCCCCCCCCCCCTCGAAATGACAGGAGGTCCCCCGACACCGTTGCCTCTTTAGGCGAGATTTCCAGCACCGCCGGGCATTTCACAGGAATTTCTCGGCAACCAAGGTAGAATTTATCGTCTTTTGCAGCCCGCAGCAAAGAAAGCGAATGCTTCCAGGCCATTCCGTCACTTCGCACCATCTTTTTAGAGGTCCACTACATATTTCAAATGCAATAAGTCCAGCTGGCTTAATTATTGAAAGGGTTGAGTTTCGTAAAGGGTCTTGTTCCGTTTCCAAAGTGCCAAAGTGAAGGTGTCCAACATTTCAAGTCTTACACTAACTTTCAGGCTTATATGCAAAATGTAAAGCCTTAGCTTGGCCAATTTGCTCTTGAAATCAAATGTTTAAACATAATGCCATGTTAAAGTAAGTTCTATGTTGTGTCAGTAATATGAATGTAATTTCTGGCTTTTGTACAAAATGCAAGGAAGGAAGGAAGGAAGGAAGGAAGGAAGGAAGGAAGGAAGGAAGGAAGGAAGGAAGGAAGGAAGGAAGGAAGGAAGGAAGGAAGGAAGGAAGGAAGGAAGGAAGGAAGGAATTTTGTTATTTAATATTTAACTGAATTTCCCCAAGATAAGTTTCCCAAGATCTCAAAGGAAGTTTGCAAGCTAGTAAAATCTTGTTGATTTCAAATTTCTGAAGCAGGCTTCCTCTTTAGGCACACACACACACAGAGAGAGAGAGAGACACTTTCCAATCCTTAAAGGTCTTTTGTCTCTTGTCCAGAGTTTGTTGTTAGTTGCCATGTTCTATTAATTGGTGAATAGGGGAGGAAGAAAGATCAGGAAACAATTTTCCTCCTTTCTTATCCTGAAGTAAATATTGGGATGACACATTGGTTTCACCATTTATCAGTCTTTATTCTTACCCATTCTTGATTGTTTAGTGATTTCTTTAACAATTGAAATAGCTTTCATGATTAAGCAGTTTTCCTCCCTTTGGAAATTTTGAACTGCAAGGACAAGATCCAGTGTGAAATAATTTAATTCCTATCAGTTTAGGCGGGCAAGCTAAAGTGTGCTTAAAACATCAAAGGGGATTGACTTTGGGGCTTTTTTACTATCAAATCAATGAGTCTGAAAAGGGTTTATCTCTCTGAAATAAAACGTGGCCTTTCACTTTGCTTATAATGGAGCCTGTTTGTGCACCCTAAAACTTCCACTGTGGAACTCTGAAAGAATTGGATGATTTTTTGAAGCAGTCTTCAATTGGATAAAGATTGAAGCAGTCTTTTGGGGATCCCTTTAAAGACAAACTTGTGGATTAATTGATCTACTTTGAAATGCAATAAGCCAGATTATCTGCATTTTGGACTTTTCCTTTGAATAGCTTCCTGCTTTCTTCCCACTTCACCACCACCTCCCTCCTGTAATCCCCCCCCCACACACACACATACACACAGACAATATTTCCTTGAGGACCTCAGGAATGATCCCAGTGTACTGGATGAAGGAATAACACTATTTAATATTTACAGCAGTGCCACCTCATAAGTTTCTTTCAAGGCTGAATTCGGCAGCACCAAATTGCCTTAACAGTGTCATCCCTGCACACCTAATCAGTTTTTCTCATGTAGTTGGCTGTGTGTAGATATCGTTAAGCATGAATTTGCTTAACCCTAGTTTCTTAAAGAAATCATGATAGGCATGTCTAGCTCACTGAGCCACAAAAGAGCAAACTACATTTTGGCTAAGCTTCTTGTGCAAGAGGAGTTGGCAAATTCATTGCAGATTCAGCAACATCAACATCTTCCTCCTCCTCATTCCTTTTCAGCCCTTTTAGAAGCCAACAAGGCAATCAACAGACTCAGAAGTAGCCCCATCACCTCCTTTCTTTTTGGGACAGTGACAAGGCTGCAGCTGGCTGGTCTGAAGACCAGTCTCTCCCAGGCTTCTTTCCTGGGCCTCACTTTTGCCCCACTGGTCTGACTAGATTGCCCAGATAGGTTAAGCATAAAGGCGTGAACCAGACTGCCAGGGGTGACTAGCTTGTCTGAGCAGGGCTGCAGCCACCCCTTCTCACACATCTTCTCCCCCCCCCTCCACACTCTCCCGGGCTGAAGGAGGCTGCAAAGAGGCAGTGAGGAGCTTCCATTCCCACCCACCCTCCCCAGCTGAGAAACTTCATCCAGGCCTGTGATAAGGAGACCTTGTATGGGAGATAAAAGGGAAGAGAAGAAGAGAGAAAAGTCTAAGAAGGATGAACTCCCCCAGCTGCAGCATCAAAGGAGTGAGCCAGCTGGAGCTCAAGAAGAAGCTGGCCAAAACTTCCAATTCCCTGCTCAGGTGGAGCCTTGGGGGAACTGGGACTCCAAGAGCAGTTTTTTTTTTCTGCCCCTCTGCAAGGGGTATTTTCTTTCCAAGGGGGAGTCTTACTTGCAGATGGGGAGGGATTGCTCAGGTTGGCTTACTGTAATCACTGTACTGCTACCTTTGCTGCCAAAAGCAGGCAGCTGGCATCCTCCACCTCTTCCATTTGTTATTTTAACTTGGAAGATAAGGACCCGTAGAGGGGGAAAAAATTAGATAGAACAAGAGAAGAGGTGGCTGTTAATTAATTCTGTTTATAATCAGAAATTCAAGAATGACTTCAGTTCCCATCACTTTCTAACCAGTATGCCAAGAGTAACTTATTATGAAAATTGCACCTGAACTAAACATCTGAAGAGCAGCAGGTGCTCTAGCTGTGCTTTACACCAGGTAATGATAAAACCATTCCCATCCTTTACCATAGCTTCCCCCCTCCCATCTGTTGTGCTATAATTTCCCTGCCAGAACCCTAACCTAGGAAAACAATGATAATCTGCAATATAATATGAACAGAGGGCTTTGAGATGGTGGATGGAAAATGGAATTCTATTGGAAACAATTTCCTTGAATTCTCAGAAAACTTTATGCAGCTTTGTTAAGTATGCTGAGCATTTTCTTCACAGATGGGAGAAAGATAAGAATCTGATTTGCTTCATATTGTGAGCTGAATTCAGGCTAAGGCTGTATCCTTGACTTGGGCCACCCTGATCCTTATTCATTAATTGGTTGATTCTATCAGTATTTGATTGTGCCATAACTGCTTTTGCATATTTATTTAAACAATTTTCTGTGACTCTGGGCAGCAAACAAGAAATTAAACCAGAAAACAACACAATCCAAAAGAACCTAACATGAAAAAAAAATCACTCAAAAACCTTCCTTGATCTTGGATTCTGAAGAAGTGTTGGGACTACAAGGAATATATGGAAATCTGTTGCTTCAGAATGGAATTGATTTCCATTTAATATACTATCTAATACATATTATTTATACATTTATAAACTTTAATATTGCAGTTGTGATTTCCATAGATACTGCATATATTCAATGAATAAAATGGTATATGATCTGTGTTAACCTACTTTGAATTAATTTTTCCATCACTAGTAAACATTAGAAAATAACAGGATGGTGGAATATTATAATATTCTAGATGAAGATATAAGCACCTTTATCAAAAAAGGAGCAATAATTACATTCAAGACTAAATTTTTAAACAACAAAATTTGTCTTATTATTTATGATTGGTTACTTGCTGGTTAAAAAAATTAAGTGTTTTGCATATTTGCACAGCAGAAAAAAACAATCCTTTCATAGTCTTGCTTACATTTAGGTTGGGTGTTTTATTTGTTTTTTTTATAACTTTATGTATTGATTAACTTTTTTGTTCATTTTTGTATTAAATAAAAGGAAAATCATTTAAGCCTGATTATCTTCAGTGTGCTTTACTTTCAAATAGATATTAGGTTGCATTAAATGCATTTAATTAGTTTATTTGTGCTAAAATTGTGCTGATTAAATGTATATAATCTGGATTAGTTATCTCTTAAAAGAGTTATTTTCTTTGTAGTATTCCTACAATCAGGGCAGATTAAAGTTTAAATCTCCTGCTCTTTCAAATATTAAATGTGTCTGAAAACAGAACAGTAATAAAGGATTGGTAAACCTTGCAGAGTGAGTAATTGTAGGAATACTTGATTACTGTTTGCCTCTCAATTGTTTCTCTATCCAAACCTGCTGCTTTTCCTCTTTTTCTGAAAAACTCAATGAATAGATTGGGGATTCAGCATGACTATACTTAAAAATTGGCCATAATGCTTTGCGCACATTCCAGAAGTTACAACAGGACTTTGGAGCATATGCACAAAACTTTGGTTTTAAATAGTGCTAATAGTTACTAAGGCCATCTGTAGCAAGGCAATTCACTAGGAAAGACCAGTGGGCCTGAGCCTCTGAGAGACAGCTTGGAAAGGAGAAGTTGAATTGAACTGAAGGCTCTTGCTGTATTCCCACCAAGGGTGTCTCACCAAGGTTTGTTTTCTTACTGTAGAAGTGAACGTGGCTGTTGTTTTTAAGTTGGGATTGTATATGTGGGTGTTTTCTTTTAAGAAATGATAAGAGTCTGTCATGATCTTGTAACAAACTGACATGCATATGAAAACATCTCTAATAAACATCCTAATATTTTATTTTTTAGCCAATTTTATTTTTTAAAAAAGACAAAACATCACAGAAGCACAAACAGTAAGCTCATTATTAGTCAAAACAGAATAATCTTTCCAGATGTAAAATGTCAGTTTTGTTTGATTTATGCAAGTTGTTTCAGGAACTTGGACCATTCTTGGAGGAAATGAGAGGTAATATGGCCCATCTTCAAGGTTGATGTGAACAACTGAACCACAGCACATTTCTGAATAAGTAAATATGAGCCAAAAGAATCTTCAAAGGAAAAGGACACACACAGAGACACCCACTCTCAGACAAACCAGGACAGGGATTCCTGCCCAAGGTTGCAAGCCTGGGAGATCTGCAGAACTTCTGATACTGTCCCAGTGCACATAGCATCCAATACAGCTTGCCAAGATTGGACTATCTATGGACCGAGTCCTTCTTGTCCAGAAGAGGAAAGTCTTTATTGTTAGACTGAACAATTTCTACAACCATCTAATCAGAAATAAAGTACCAGAATGGTAATGCTTCTGGTACTTTTTAGAAAAATTATCCAAATTAAATATTTGTAGAAGGACTCCCATGAGTTAACTGGTAGACTGCAACCCATTTCTGCTCCCTTTGGCTCAGTTATTCAAAGTTTCATTCCCCACCCACCCACTCAATTCTTCTGAAAATTGAGAACAGGAAGCACCCTCGTATCACAGATGCTTTGCACTACAACTCCCAATACTACTAACCCTTGGTTATAGGTACTGAGGCTTGTGGGACTTATGGTCCATCTGAAGGTCATGAGATTGAAATCCCCTGGGTTAGAGTGATATATTCAGTCCTGTGCCAATAACACCCAATGGATAGGAAACAGGTGGGAGGGAAGGGAAAAAACATTGGAGTAGATCAAGTTCCATATAGTGAATCAGAAAGTTTAGACAGTATTTCTCAAAGTGGATTATATGTATATGCATATGCATATGCATATGTATATGTATATGTATATCGAGCTTACCAAACTGGATGGATGGGTGGACAGAAAGACACAGATAAGACAGAGACAGACAATAAAGTACAGCTGGAATCCTACATGGAAACAGAATCCTGCTTTGGGGAAGAAATTAGGGACTTTTCCCAGAGACACATTTGCATAAATTATGCCTGGATGGATAGATGCTAGTTTGGACCAACTGTTACTTAAACACCACCTTTGGTTTTTAATGTCCAAATCTTTTTCTAAAGCAAGGTAATGCTAGTAGAATTTTCTAGAGCCAAGTATGAATTGGGTCCTACTATAATTTTATACCAGAATAAAACTGGCCTGCTTTACATGAATGTTGGAAGATTATATAAAAACTGTAGATGAAGTACAGTTCCTCTTTGCTTAACCTTTGCAACATGTGTTCTTTGTATTGTATTATGTCCAGCTAAGCAGATAATATTCAACACTTAGATGAGCACCTGAAGTAAGGGCTTGCTTACAGAAATCTTATACAACATTCAATGTGTTAATTGGTATTTAAGGTGCAACAGGATGTCTTGCCTGTTTTTAATTTCATACAGACATCTATATCAAACAACCTCCCCATTGAGATTAAGTGGGTTCTCACTAGGAACAGTTTCCACCATAAATTAAAAACCTATTTGTTTGCTCAGACCCACTCTTGATTTCCTTTCTATTTTTCCACCAGCTGGCCTACTACTGTTGTGGTAGTTATCTATATTTATATGATGTAACTACTTTAATACAAACTGCTTTAATACTTTTAGATAGATAGGCAGCATTTGGTGTGACATTATTTCCTTCTCTTTTTTAGATCCAAAAAAATTGGTTGTTAATTTGTGTCTGCTGCATGTGAATGTATGAATTCTTGAATTGAAAGTTTTTTTAAAAAATATTATTTTCAAATATCCCATTGCTTTGTTTTGCCTACATAAGTAAATGCCTTGTCTCCTGAGCAAATTAGAGTTTTAATAAAAATGCACATCAACATTTCCTGAAGACACTTCTGATCACCCTGTTCACTTTTTGACTGGAAGCAGTTTTCACAAACAGAAGGACACAGTGCCTTTGAGCATGAACAAAGTTCTTCCCATCTCAAGAGACTTATGCAACACATGAAATCAATGGAAGGTTTTTCTTCTTAACCTAATTGCTATGTGGGGAGGATTTGGGGTGCCACAGCATGCATAAAAAATAGGGTTAATACTTCCCTCCTAATTAACCTCTCATGGAAGCACCCCCTCTCACCCTCCCATATGGCAATTAAATTTAGAGAAATGTTTTGTGTTAGCACACGTGGAAGCTTTTTTTCCCCTAATCTTGATTGCCACATGGGGAGATTGTCTAAGAGTTGCAGCCTGTGGGGGGGAAGAATGTTTAACCCTTCCCTCTCTGCAATTCCTTCTAAAAATGTTCCTCCCAGAAGCCTAGCAATTTAGCTTTGAATGGGGGATTTCTGTTGGCACTGATGGAAATCCAGACTACTAGAAAATACAAGCAGGGGCCTATAAAATGGATTCTGAATTAAGACATTTGGGCAATGCTTAGAAATACTCCTATGTGGGAGTAAGCTCCACTGAACTCAATGGGAGTAATTTATGAGTCAACATTTGTAGATTGCCTTGCAAGTAGCTTCAGGTAATTCTCTCTACTGAGCTGATATTCTCTAGTCATCTTTGAGATGATATAAAGTAGTGCCAGGATAACATTTGCTAACTCCAATACTCTATAACAGTTCGGAGGAACTGCCAGATGGCGTTGTTCTGATTGTGAGTTGGCCAGTTACAGTACATCTGTGCAGGTAAGATGTTTGACTTTCCTGCCCTTCTCTTTCAACACATCATCAGCTAAGGGGGAAAACATCCATCAATCAGAGCACTGCAGCTGGAATGGGTAGGGTCTGGTTTTAGGATTCTGCCTTGCTTCTCTTCCCCCCCCCCCATGGTTTGTGTCCTTTCTTTTAAGTGAAATAAGAAAACAGAAGATGCAGACCCAGGGAAAAAAGAGCTGATTGGACAATTAGCAAGATCCTATGAAATAGCTGCAGGTTGTCTGCCTCTCTTAAGTGACAAGTGAAAAAATAAATCCACAAACTGGCAAATAGTGAACATATCCCCAGTTTACCAACATCTCTTATTATTTTTTGCATGGACAGTGCAATGAGCAAAAGCAGGACCACTGATTGGAAAGAAAAGCTAAATTTTTAAACATGCAGAAAGACTCAAAAACACACTTTCCCTCAGATCTCTCTCCTTTCTTCTAGCTTGTTAAAAGTAAAGAGAAGATGACGTCCAAATGGGGCAGGATGGGATGGGAAGTTGCCAGATACGGAAAGAACTAGGGAAATAAAGTGTTAATGAAAAGGGCAAAGGCTGGGAGGAAAATGTTGCAGGAAGGCTGGCTAGTGACCAGAGGATTGGGAGGGGGCTGTCCCTGCCTCCCAACATTCCAAAAACATACCTCCAGCCACACCCCCAGCAGGTCACATGATCTCTCCATCAAGATAATGAGTGACATACTTTACACACTTTGAAGCTACAGCAGGAGTAGTGTCTGCTTAAGGGGGGAAACCTATTATTTTAAACAGGATATCTCATGTGAACTTAAGGCTGCATTTGTGCTCACAGGCTGGGAGAAGATAGAGACAACCTATGAGGCCTAGGAAGAAATTGAATGTTTTCAAAGCATGATGATGTTGGGCTAAAGTGCCCAGAGGCAAGAAGGGCTTCCTTATATGTGGATAACAAGTCTGCTGGACATCTTTTGTCATGCAGAGCTTGTTTTCTATGTTTATCTGTTGTATTTCAGTGGCGCTATTTGTAGCCTGATCCTGAGAGGAAGGCTTCTGGCATTAAATATTGAAAAACAACAATTAAATACTTGAAAGAACAAAGGCAATATATGAAGCAGGGCATAGATATCATGAAAACTAGTGTGGTTTGCCAAAATAGAAAAGTATGGAGAAATATTGTGAGTCTGCTGTTGTACATTAGTGATAGCTATATTTCCTTTTCTTATCTCTAGCTTTTAATTTCGTTGGTTTGTAATTTATTGTCCTTTGCATACCATCACCTAGGAAATATATACAAGAGGGCAAACATTAAATGCTTGCAGAGTGCAGCTGATTTAGGAGAAAGGGATGTTCAAGAGGCCAGCACCCGAACAGGGGAAGAAAAACAGATAAGGTCTCCAGTAAAGGCTCCCCTCATGCTATGTTTCTTCTCAGCCCTATACAGGTAGTCTTTGACTTACAACAGTTCATTTAGTGACCATTCAAAGTTACAGTGGCATTGAAAACAGTGACTTATGACTATTGCAGCATTCCCATGGTCACATGATTTATATTTGGATGCTTGGCAACTGACTCATATTTATGACAGTTGCAGTGTCCCGACACTGCAACTGTCATAAATATGAGTCAGTTGCCAAGCATCCAAACATAAATCATGTGACCATGGGAATGCTGCAATAGTCATAAGTCACTGTTTTCAATGCCACTGTAACTTTGAATGGTCACTAAATGAACTGTTGTAAGTCAAGGACTACCTGTAAAGGGGTCATGTGATCCCCTTTTGTGACCTTCTGACAAGCAAAATCAATGGGGAAACCAAGTTCACTTGACAACCGCATTACTAAAATAAGAACTGCAGTGATTCACTTAACAAATGTGGCAACCAAAATTATGAAATGGAGCAAAACTCACTTAACAAATTTCTCATTTAGCAATGTAAATTTTGAGCTCAATTGTGGTCCTAAGTAGAGGACTACTTGTACTGCTTTATGGATGAGAGGAAATCATTTATTTCTCCCTCTGTTTCTCACATTTCTCCCAAAGAGCTCCAGATGAATATTTCTATATTGTTTTCACAGCAACCCTGTGAAATTGTAAGTTTAAGCTGAGGAGATTCTGGAGGTGCTTCAGTTTAAACCAGTATTTCTCAACAGTATTTCTGGACCAGGTGGTTGGGGAATTCCTGGATGTCCATTCATCTTAAAGTTGTTAAGGTTGAGAAACCCTGGCCTAGAAGTTTCATAATTAAATAGGGGTTCAAATTTCGGCCACCCCATTCCTGACTACAACATATCTGATGATTTCAGATAAATCCCTGGAGCTGGATCCTGACCTTCCTAACTGACATTTCCTCAATGCAAGACTAAAAACAGTGAAAACATAAGCAAAGGGAGGGATTTGGGGGTGGGGGGGTGAGAAGACAGGGGACTATCTGACAGTCTCCAGGCCTTTTTGAGGTACTTGGGGCTCTATGGATATAATTTCCCCTTTATACAGTATTTCTTTGGTCCAGTGATGTCTAAAATCTATAAAAATAACTATTGAAATTCTGATGAGTATTCCAATTTTGATTGAGATATCAATGCAATTCATCATAGTAGCCCAGCATAATTGACCCCCCCCCCATACACACACATCAAGGTTTGATGGAGTCCCCTTTCCTAATTGATAAATTATTCTGGGATTAGGAAAAAGAAGTCCCTCCAAGACCCCCCTTCTCAGGGATCCCTCCATCGGCCTTCCTGAGGATCCAAGCTACTACAGCCTCCCACCCCTGCAGCACTCAGCGGGAGCTGCCCAGTCCGCTGGACTCAGAAGCAGCTGTTTGGCCCCAGCCAGAACAAAGGGCGAGCCCTGTAGGAGAAAACTAGCAGAAGAAAAGAAAGCCCGCAATGATTCCCTTTCCTTAGGGGTGGAAATGGGGGGGGGGCAAGTCCCAGCAAGGACGGTGGTCCCTCCAGCATCTGTCTTTCTAAGCACAAAGCCGGCCACTTCTTCACCCTCTAGAAACAGAGGCCCAGATCTGGGGTGGAGTGAGGCCTGCCAGCAGTTCCCTCCACCTCCCGCATGGGAGGACTCCAAGTAGTCCCAGGCAAAGAGGCAAGATCTTGCTGGGAACAGCGGATCTGTGCAGAAAAAGTCAGGTTGGGATCTCCGCCCCCCCCCCCCCGCCCTTCAGTGTATAGACACTGATCATTACAAAATACTGAGTTTCCCTCAGCAAGGGCTTCCTTCCTTCTTTCCCCACCCACCCACCCACCCACCCAGCAATCGGTCACCCAGTTTTTTCCAAGATCTGCTGGCAACAAAGCAGCCCAGGAAAAAAGTCCTAGTAGGATCTTAGGCAGGTCTTCTCGAAAGTAAGCACTTTGGTTTGCCTCCAAGTCAACCTGAATCTTAAGCCCTCCTTTCCAAGCCCAGAACTTCTGCAGGAGATCCTTAGATCTGGAAGGGAACATCCTCTTGCTGTAAACCAGATAGATTTTCAACCTATTCTGACAAGATCCCACCGAAACCCAGAGGATTCAGCTCCAAGAAAATCCCTTTGGAGTTTTACAGAAACATGTATATCCACCCTCGGAGAGCAGAGCTCTTTCCCCCCTTCACTTTGGTTGTAAGGATGATTTCTTTATAATTATGTTCCAGGACATGTAATCAACTGCGATTTTTTACAGGTTCATCTCTTTCTTTCTACTTAACTCGGATTTTTTAAAACGCAGATGAACACATTCGCCAAGATTAAAAGTACTTCCTTCCTAACTAATTTTGACGATTTGGGGGAAGAGGCCATCTTGTCCCCCCCACCCCCATTGCCCAAGGATTTAAATACAGAAGGGACGGACGAATCAAAAGTATTACTTAGCATTTGAAATGAATAGATAAAATTGTTATATCTGGGTGTTCCTGTTTAGTGACATTAGTGGAAGAAAAAGAAATAAATAGGCAATAGAGAAACCATTAAAATGGTTGGTGGTAGAGAGCAAAATTAATAGCCTTTTCCACGCTCCTAAGTGTCTATGAAAGGTTCTGTGAGCGATGGATTGCTCTATCAAGAAAACGTGCTAGATTTTAAGCATAGCTTAATTTTAAAATGGTAATTTCAACATTTTAATGCAGTTGTTTACTTTTTGTAGGAAAATGCTCTTTTCATTTGGAAAAACTCGGCAGCGGTGGTCTCTGGGTTCTTTTTGAGGAAAAGTGAAGGGATTGAGTATAATTCAATCTATTTCCCTGCTATTCGAAAAAAAGTGATTATTTTTCAGGTGATCTGCACCAACAAGACTAAAGATCACGATTTCATTTGAAGGGCTTGTTTGCGTATCCCAAGCAAGGAGTTTATGACACACACACACACACACACCCGCCCCATCTCTCCTCCTTTGGTGATCCCTATTCCCATCTTTCTCTTTACTGGAATGGCGATTGCTGCATCATCCTGCTTAGCCTTGTTGTGCAGAAGGAACACAGAAAAGACCTGGGACTGCGGGTCTTTATCGCCCTCCCCAAATTCCCTTCTTAAATCTTGCAATACAAGCTACCCACAATTATGACATAGATACATAAATCGACCATTCCAAGACATATAATTCAATCTGTTCCAGATGATATTTGGTGATCTCTGGAGTTGCAATCTGTAAAATTCAAAAAGCTTCCTGATGGCTTTTGCTTGAGATGTTTTTTATAAAAATACAATCGAGAGACAACAGGAGAACATCAATTTATTAGGAAGACGCTAGGAAGACTTTAAAAACATATCTGGAAAACCACAAGCCTGGAGCTGGCAGCTCTATTCATCTGTTTACACCTCGCATTTTGCACAACAGAACCAGTCTCCCAGGGTATCGATCCGCCATAGAAATTTCACAATGGCTAGATATTCCGATTGCAACCGTAGGCGTACAGATAGGTGGAACTGGGTAAAGCCTGGGAACCAACCGCCTCCCACAGCCTAAACAGCAGCCCTTATCTTTCTTTTATTCAACCGTTGCTATGCAGGAAATGTGCCCGAGGATGAGGAGCCAAAACAGCAGCCGAGTGCTTCAACTCTGTGGATCCCCCCCCCCCTCCCCAGGTTTTCTAGTCGCATTTTCTTGAACCATATAATATTTTTTTTTGGCTTTCAGCATCTTTCTAAAGTAACCAATCTGAGGGCCAGAGAGCAGGAGGAATCTAGCTTGCCCCCCCTCCGCCACCGCCACACACATAAACACACACAAACACAAAGATATCTCTTCAGTCAAGCCACGCTTGGTATCCAATCCCTTGTGTAGGAAGTCCCCTCAAAGCTACCAGCCAAACTGGAAAGTCAGCGATGCTGATTTCTAAAGGCATAAGAGCAGCCTGGTTTTCACCCAGCCCCACCAGAAATCACTGTCTCTCTTGTCTTCGCTGGAGGAGAGCACTTTCACAAGAGATTCTTTCAGTGTGAGGAAGTTCGTCATTTAATTGCTCCTGAAAATGGGAGGGGAGAGAGAATAGGGAATAAGGTGAATATAAGAAGTAGGTGCAGCATTGCAGAGAAGTACATACGTCTTTTCCCAGTGTATGTGGATACATTATATTGGGCATGGGATAAATACAGGAAAGAGTATGGTGTTACCTTGGGACTGTCTTAACTTTTTAGTCCATCTTATCAGATATATAATTTACTGGATGTTTGAGTGATAATTCATGAAGCAATCTTAAAGATCCAACAATATTCCATTTGTTCTTGGCTACACTGAGATAATAGAACAATCCCAATGAAATAACATCAATTATAGAATCCAGCAAAATATAGACTGATGAATTCTATTGTGATTTTTCTCCCCTCTCTATCTTATTTTATTTTATAGTAACTTTTATTACTGTAGTATTTCTAACCTGAATTTGTAATTTTATGACACTTTTTTATATTATCCCTTTTGCTATAAAAAGAGAATGTAAACTGCTCAGAATCCCCCAGGATTGGTCAGGCATGTAAACCCCAGCAATTAAGGAAGTAAATAAATAATTAGAGAAGAAGAACAGCCAACTGCATACAAATGCTGATGGTTTCAATATTGTTTAATATTACACAATATTTTCCCCATGGGCCAGGTGTAATCCAGAAGAAATGTTGCTGAAAATGTATGTATTATTTAATTCCCCCAAACCTGCAATTTCTAGTAGAAGTCACATTTAAAAACCCTGATTGTCTTTTCTTTGAAAATTCCTTCCATCCTAACCAAGGAGTTCAAGATGCAGGGAGAGAGTTTCATTTTGATCAGGATTAAGAGCAAAATAAAGCAAAGACCTGTCCAGTCAAATGTCCTGCAAGAAGTAAGACAAAGGGGCATTTCAGGCCAGCCTCTAAATTGGCTTGTCAAGCAGCCAGGCTGGACTGAGGAACTCTTTTCTAGATCAAATTCTAATCTAGTTGGTTTCCTCAAGCCTTTGACTGAAAGTGCATTTGTGTAGTTACTAGGCCCCAACTGATTCCCTCAAGAAGATGGAATAGATTCTAGAGTGGCTTGTTGTGTTGGGTTCATCATATGGAGATTAGCTGTCCCCAATATATGCTGAAGTACAGTTCCCTTTCAGCAGGGCAGTAACAGGGTTGTGCCAGGAGATCACTGATTGGTCTTCCAGGAGGAAAAATAGTTGTGCTTCTTCAAAAGGCAGTTAAAGCTTTTTTAAAGATCTATATTGAGTTCTTATCTGAAAAAAAAATACACATATTTTATCCCAGTGACTGAGAGAAGGAAAAACTCATAAGCTTCTTTTTACACCAAGTGCCTCCAAGAACTTTTGAGCCAACACCCACTTCCTTTTGGGATCTTAGCTTTTCTGCTTCAAGAATCCATCATGCTCATATCTCTCAGATGGATATGGTGGGAGGTGCTCAGTCCCAAGCTGCCCAAGTCCCCTCTCTCTCCCTTTGTCAGTTTTACCACACATTCTATTTTTTTCTGAGGAAGAAACAAAGTTAAAAATGGATACTTATTCTAAAGAGGTCAAGGTGCAGGTTCAAAAAATTAGGACAGGTTGGATACCATTGGTTACTTGATACTATGAGTATAAAGCCTTTATATAGTCAACTTTTTTCTGTCCTTTAGTAGATCCTTTAGTGAAACAATTATGTACAATATAAAAACTTGCCCTTGTGCTAAAATACATCACAACCCTTTTTAATACCTTGATCTGAGAATTTCCAAAGTTTGAACTTTTAATTTTCAGGTATTTGAACTGTATTTCCAAATTATATAACCTAGCCTGAAGCCATAGAAATTCTTTTTCTGTCTTTCTTTCTTTCTTTCTTTCTTTCTTTCTTTCTTTCTTTCTTTCTTTCTTTCTTTCTTTCTTTCTTTCTTTCTTTCTTTCTTTCTCTCTCTCTCTCTCTCTCTTTCTTTCTCTTTCTTCCTTTTCTTTTCTTTTCTTTTCTTTCCCCTCATTCACTCTCACACACCTACATTTACCTAGAAACAATGCCTGCTGCTTTCACTGGACCTTCTGCCTAAGAAAAAGCTCCTGGGATTAAGGGTTATAGGAAACATAGGAAGACAGAAGATTCCCGACAATCCTAGGATTCTCTCGATTTTTCTCATTGTGCATGCGAGGTGATCTAGCCTAGAGAGGCAACACATATACTCCATCTAGATTGCAAAATAAATATATAAATATTTGCCTGATTTATCTTAATCTTGAACACTTTTGCATCACTTAATCCGTAAAACTGCAAAAAGGAATCGCCCCAATTGGCTCCAGCATGCTGTGAATCGACAGAGCCAGATCAAACCTCTCAGATTTAGAGAGATGCTGCAGCCTTGCATGGATCCTTCTTTGGGATGGAGATTTTAAAAGAGAAGCCCAGTGTCGTTTTCTCCCCGTTTGCTTGGACACAAAGCGATGGTGGGGGTGGGGGTGGGCAGGACGAAGGAGATCGTTGTTTGAAATGCAAAAGGAAGCAGGGAGAGAGGGGAAATGTGAACTGACCCGAGCGATCGTTTAAATGGGATGGTTTATAGCAACGTATCTCTCAGGCTTACTTCTCAAGTAAAGTTTGGGTCGTTATTTAGAATGTATCTTTAATGATGAAAATCAGATAGAATTTGATAGAAACATCCCTTTTTTGCGAGGAAGAAATGGGAAATTAAACATAGAAGAGGAGAGGAGAAATTGTAAATGCTGCGTCTTTCCATGATTTCTGAGGAAAGGAGTGTGCTCACATAACTCACGCTCGGATCATAAAGTGCTTTAAAGAGAAAGCCCTGTGGAGTTTAGCGCCCGGGCAATGACTAACTACGATGGAAGAGTAAATAAATAAAGCTAAGTGGTAGCGTGTAAATTATATTTCCTTCCATTTTTTGTTCGGCTTTGTTTTCGTGAAATCTGGGGATGTCTCCTAGGCCCAACGCTTAAGCTTGGAGGGGAAACAAGAAGCAGCCCGGAAGCGAGTCTCTTGCGGGCCTGCATGTTATTAGCCCCTTTCGAACCAGAGAACTACGGGGGGGGGGGGAACCCCAAAGAAAGTGCCTACTCGCTTATACTCAAAGTCTCGGCTCCGGTATTTCCATTGCATCAAAAGTGCTGTTTATAATATACAGACACACGTGCGCCGAGAATCTGGTATGTGATGTCGCCGCTCAGCTGCCGCTGCGCCAAACCAACTGCCCTTTCATTTTCCTTTGAAAACCAGAGAGAGTGAAAAGCTCTCGCTTTAGCAGCCTCGCCGGGTCTATCCTCGCCCGATCTCGTTGAAACTGTCGCTTTGGCCAGACCTTGTCTGCAACCCGAGTCCAAATCCTACACTCTTGGGATCTTTTCCCCCCAAGTAAAAAGCCCTTTGAATTTTTAAAAACAAAAATAAACGGCGTATCAATGATTTAAAAAGATTAATGGAAACAACTGAATGCTGAATCTACACAATCACCTCCCCATCATAATGTTACATAATGTGTTTGTTTTTTTTTCTCTTTGGAGATAGAGCTCAGTTTTTCAGTCCCCAAAGATGTTTGCTAAGAATTGTGTTTATCTACTTGATGGGCATTTGTTTGAAAGAAATCGGTGCATTTTCGCCCTTTCTCCTCTAATACCTTTCTTCTCTTCCTCTTTAAAAGTGAGTTAACCTTTCTCTTTTAAGAAAAAGAAAACTGAACTTCGGGAAAGGCTGCCACAGGCTGTAATCTTTATTAGTCAACATTTCTAGAGCTCGGGATTTGGAAAATATTTGAAGTGCAAGAGAACCCAAGCAGAATGTGGGATTGCTTTTGCAACCGTCAGCCTCCATTTCCCAAGGACATTTCCTGTATCAACCCACCGGCATTGGCTTCGAAGTCTCCTCCGCTCCCTTTATCTTATACAATGAAGAGGCGGTCAGGGGAATCTTTAGATTTCGAGGCAACTTCCTTCAAAGTAAAATGTGTGTGTGGTGTGTGTGTATGTTGTGATAGCATTAGTCACATAGGAAATACTTGGCCCTGCTTTGTGAGTAAATGTGGAAATACGTCTTGGCTTGAAAGAGTTGCTGCCATCTCAAAATGTCTTCTGTAAAGATTACAAGAGCGGATGTTCCTATATCTTTTCTAGGAAGCCAAATCAAGGAAGAGCCACAAAGAGTTGGGGAATTGGAAATAATATATGCCCCCAGCATTTACGTGTGCATGTGTGTGTGTGTGCGCTTGTATATATACATGTGTCAGATTCTAATCCTGCCTATAAACATTGGAGGTGGGGTGAAGCACCTTGGAGGAAGGAGCGATGAAGAAAGGTCCCTGCTACCTCCTTTCGGCCATGACCGATCCCTGCCTCAGCTCTTTAAAACAGGCAGCCATTTACTGCCCCTTATTGCCCCACTGACCAGGTTAGCTCATAAAGCTATTCACACACCACAATGGAGATTTTCTCAACAATTAACAAGAAACAACATAATAAAGCCATTGACAAAGGCCTGGCTATTTACTAGAAATTAGGCACTCTTTAAGAGACTAGTGCGTAATTTCACACACTTTACAGCTCCCCAACGCATTTTCCAAAGATGGAGTAAACAACCTGGGTGCTGTTTTTGGCCACCGTAGCCACCACCTTCAGGAATTATTTTTTTTCCTTCCCCAATCTCCACCCCCCCCTCCCAATTCACAAGCCCCGTCATCATTAAACTCCTTTTAAATTGCGGAATGGCTGAGGAGGGACTATGACCTCTAAACAATAAAAAGACACCAAACTGATCCCTGGCATCTGATGGCCATCCCAGGGCGTTTGCATTTCTCACGACAGAGCTGATAGGGCTAAAGCCAGCTGGGCGAAGGCGTCCTTTGACCTGTGAGCCTGGTCCCCAATCCGGGACCTAGACAGACTTGCAGGATTTCGCCCCGGGGAAGAAAGGGCTCAGAGCCAGAAAAGAGGTCCAGGGCCCGTTCTGCTCGCAAAGGCTGAGGCCAAAGGCTGCCGGACAATCGCCCTGCCTCTCCCTAAGCTGCCCTTTTTTGGGGGAGTAGCCTCTTTGGGACATCCTGGGCTTTCCCCAGTAGAAGACCCTGCATTTTGAGCCTCCTGGCGCTCTGCGGCTGGCCCGGAAAAGACACAAGGGCAGGGGAGGCTCGCGAAGGCCAGGTCTTGCGGGGAAGCTGGAAAGCTTGAGGGGCGGCGGCAGCGGTGGTGGCACTGAGGAAGGAGACAAAAGGAGAGGAGTTTGCGGGAAACAGAGGCGAATGAGCCCGGGCCCAAGCAAGACGAGGCCTCCAAGGCGTCGCTTAGGCCTTCCCCTCTGGCCTCTGAAAGGCCACCTTGAAGTGGGTCTCTCGACGACTCCTCCAAGAGGCCCTTCCGCTTCGCCTAATGAGCTGGTAACACATTCAGACCGAGGGAGAAAGAAAAGGGGAAGAGAAAGGCCGGAGACACAAGGAGAGGCCAGCCGGGGCGAAGAAACGGCGCGAGGTCCCTTTTTAAAGCAGGCAAGATGGCGACGCCGCGGCTGGTAAACGGGGAGCCTCTTCTCGTTCGCCCCACCACCTCCACCCTTCCCAACTCCTGAGACGCACGAAGGGGCCCTGCCCCTAGTGAAGCCGCGGAGTGGGGAGACCCATTTCCTGTTCCTTCCTGGCTCGGAAATCGACATGTGGGACTGTTCCTGAGTTGCCCGTCTCCCCCAATTCGCGGGCAATTCTACCGGCTCTCAACCCTTGCCCTCCCCTGTTTACAAACACAGCTGTTGCCGTAGCTTCGCAATGCACCCTAAAGCCACCAGCAGAGAGAGAAGGTGCAGGAAAAGGAAGGGGGAGGAGGGGGAGGTGATCTCGGCATCTGGAAAGGACGGAGCGCCTTGTTTTTGAAACTGTCAATTCTCTCAACCCCTATTGTGAGAGCTTCATGCAAAACATCTCGGCCCTTTTAACGTTGGGCCTTGTGAGGCTGCCTCGGGTTGAAAAGGAAAGGGAGAGGAGAGGAGGGGGAAGGAGGGCAACGCAAATAATTATATCAGAATAGGCACGCACAGAAATTACAACATACCCTGCAATGTGCATGCATGCACACACACAAACACTTTAGTCGGATTTGAATCTAGAGGAAATGTATTTAGTCAGTTCAGGGACATATGCAATCTTTGTCTCAGTCAAAATTAAGAAAGCCAGCTGTTCTGTCCCTTAAACATCCCAACTCCATATGAATGGTTGTTGTATTTTTTTCCCAAAGCTGATCTATGAATTTCTAGGAAAATATTTTACCAATATTTGATGATTATAAAAGCAATTGAGTTATGTAAAATCCTGCCTTTTGTCATGCTGCTATGGGAAGGGGAAAGCCTCTACAATATCTGAAATGAAATTTTCTGCCACCCCAAATGGAGATACAGTTGAATTGTGAACTTTTCTTTATCTCCCCCCCCTGCTTTCTTTTTTTAACACAAGTGTCTTAACTGTAAAAAACCACAATAAGCAAGCGCTTCCTGTCTTGTATCTGTGTTTCCCAAAGGCCACTTTTGATCTTAACTCTAAGCATACTCATGTGTAAAATGAAAGAAGATATGATTTCAAGTTTCTTCTTCTTACACAAATCTGAATATTTTGGCAATAATAGCATAATCTGTGTGGGGTCGGCAGTGAATATACATCCCCCCCCCCAATTTTGCTATTATTGCCAAAATACTATTTTTTTTGTTGAAAGGGGACACACATTTGCAAAAATACATAAAGAACAGTCTTCCATAAATCAGACATGTTTTTCTTTTTTACTTCCCATTGGTGTTTAGAATAAACAGATTTATTTTGTTTTTCATTTATTAAAATAATTTTGCCTCTTCAGTTAAAAAATGATTGAGTTTCTAGAGGCTATCTCCTTTTTCAAACTAGGAGTTGATTGCAAATGCCTGAAAATCATTTTCACATCCATTCCCTTTAAATGCTGGATGGATAAAGTCCTATTTTTTCTTTGTGTTGAAGAGTGAGGATATCATTTCTTAATTACCTGGCATGGGAAGAATTTCTCTGGCTAGGCTTCCAAGGTGAAGCTCAGAGTATGTGTTAGGAGACTATTTTTATCAGTTTGGTTTAGCCCCAAGGATTGTATGTGTATTCCTGCTTATGAATAAGGGGGGGAGGGGGTTTCTGGTGGGTATATTTGCATGTGGCAGTATAAAAATAAGAACATTTCACCTACATTCAAGCCTTGTTGAAAAATGAAGAATGCCTTCTGTGAATGCTAAGGTCTCAGTTTCTGGGGGAGGACAGGCAGACATTCCTCAGGTCATTAATTTGGGATGCACTCTATAAAATTCTCTGCTCCAAAGCAGACCAACAGAAGACCAGGGGATTTCTCTGCAGCAAGACAAGGAGGGTGTGGCTTTATGTTT
The DNA here is from genome assembly GCA_023970755.1 of Azemiops feae. Classification (NCBI taxonomy): domain Eukaryota; kingdom Metazoa; phylum Chordata; class Lepidosauria; order Squamata; family Viperidae; genus Azemiops; species Azemiops feae. The sequence continues at coordinate 198,558 of JALGBA010001938.1, read as the reverse complement.
TCCTCAGCGTTCTTAATAGGACAAGAATCTCTTGGACCCACAGGAATTGTTAGGATAGATACACAGAAAAGCATCTAACTAGACTTAGGACCTCTCTTTTTCTCCTTACATTTATTTGTTTTGTTTTGTTTTGTTTTTAAAAAGGTGACTCCTTACATCTGTTTAAAAAAAAAAGCTGACCCTTTTTTTTTCTTAAAACCAGGGCTTTTAAAAAAATCCCCAAAATAAGCACAGAAGCAATTTCCCCCTAGACTCCCATCATCCAATATATGATTTAGTAGTTGAAGTGATCAGATGGATCGATACTTTTGATCCAAGGCTATAAAAATCATCAGTTAAAATAATATATAGTGAAGAATTATTTCAGCATTTGAGGTTTTCCTATGTACTCGTATTTACCAGCCACAGACATCAGTGGACAAAAAAGGGGAAAAATGCATAGATATGTAGAAAGCAATAAAGAGGGAGGGGGATTGTCAGAAACTTAAAAGGCCTTGGCTACAGATGTGGAAGTAAGTGACCTCTCTAGAATTTGGAAAGATTCAAGAGTGGGTGGTTTTTGTAGAGATTTTTTTTTTTTTTTACTGAGCCATCAGTCCACTGGAAAAGGCAGCCTGAAAAGCTTAGAGTTCTTTATCTTGCAACCTTTCAAAGCTATAACCAGCAAATTAACCTTGAAAACCCTAAAGTGAGATTATAACAACAGACCAATTTTAGTCTTATTTTATTTTTAAGAAATTATTTTCACTAGTCCAATCTGGTGTAATGGTTAACACACTGGCCCAGAAACACAAGTCTGTGAGTTTTAATCTCACCTTAGGTATGAAAGCCAGCTGGGTGATTTTGGTCCTTCTCTCTCAGCCCAACTCACCTTACAGGGTGATTGTCAAGGAGAAAATAGGAGGAAGGAAGGAGTATTCACTGTCTTGAATTATTTATAAGTAATAAAGGCAGGACAAAAACATTTTAAAAACCAATGTGGAATGTTGACATTTACTTTTTTTAATGCAGAAACCAAAGAAGGATCTTTCCATTTGTGAAAGCATTGCCTAGTGGGGAAAGCCTGTGTGAGTTTGTCTTGATGAAGGAATGGCTGGTCTTACTGTATGTCCTTTGGCAGGTGTCTCTTCCCAAAGGGGTGAAAGGCCTTTTGCAAATCACTTAGGGGTTGCTGAAAAAGCAAAAGTAGAAAAGGAGGGATGTTCCAAGCCAAAAGACATTCATTCATTCACTCAGGATTGGATGACACACATCTAGATACACATACATCCAGGGTAATATTTCTGCCAGAACAATTTCATTTGCATTCTCTCCTCTTTTTGAAAGGATCATATTTTAGCAAAGCAATTAAAACACATAATGTAGGCCTGTAAATTAGAAATATAAGCCAGTAAGAGGGAGCCTGACTATGCAAGCAGGTGAAGGTATTTCTAAATATATTTGGCTCTTGCACATAATTTACAGAAAGAAAAAGACATTTCTTTATCTTCCTACCTGGGTCTGTATGAGATAGAGAAGAAATTAGCTCAGTCTCTTTGCAACATATAGAAGTAAATAAGGGAAATATCAACTAGGGCAGGAATGTCAACATTATAAATAATAACACACATCACATTTTCATAAGAAAAGTTGACTCAGATGCTCAGGATAAAGAATGGTTGGCTGCTTTTGTTGTTGTTTTGCAATTGAAGATATATTCTCTTAGGGCTGCCTCTTAAATGATATCCTTGAGCATTTTTAATTTAAAATAATGATGCTCTCAAAATCTGAGCAAGGAAAAATAATCCAGGATAAAGAAGCAGATCCAAAGTGCTGATTCAACAGCTTTCAGGGGGATGTAACTAACATTGTAAAAGTTCCTTTCTTATCCCACAGTTATAACATTTGAAACATTTTCATCACAGTTTTATAGGAACAACAATTAATCTCTAGAAGTATCTGTGCTTCCAACCAAAGCTTTACATTCTTCTCATGCACCCACTTCACAAAAGAGTGAAAACAAAGATAATCCTGCAAGAAATATATGGACATTTTCTTTTTTAAAACAGTGTTTTATTTGAAAATAAAGCTAAAGCATGCTTTTTCAAGAGTGCAAATTTCCATCATTTTGATTTACTGTTTCAATTATCACAACATCTAGAAGTCCGCTTGCTTCAATTATGACAAATTTTAAGTGCAAATATAGACAATTGCCTCTGATTGTCATGTGCAGTAAAAATGATCTTGCTACAAAGATAGGATGGTTGGGAAAACTGAAATTTCCAGGTATGTAAGAAAACAGTGTCACATCCTGGTTTCAGACACCTGAGTTTGGATAATCACAGCAGCTACTGAAAGTAAGGAATTTGGGGCTTCTGTTGTATTTAAACATGGGGGCGAGGGTGATTGCATTTCCTGCAATGGAAATCTGGAAAAAAAAATAGTATTCTGATTTTTCTCAATCTGAGAGAGACACAGTTATGGATACTCCTTCATCTTTCCAATAAAACATGCTTAGGATTGTGCTCCACCACAATCCTAATTCCTCTAAGACTGCAGTCCTTATCAATTAGTCAGGGGCTGGGGTGGGGAGGCTTGCAGTCTGGTCTGTGATACAGCAGAGTGAATGCTGTAATCAAGATATGATATGTGGACATTCTGAACAATTTATTATGGGAAGGGATAGAATGCTCCTCCCTTACTTAAAACTGACTTGTCCTGGATCATTTTATTTTTAATTTTAACAAGAATCCAACTAAATTTAACTGCTTCTATTGATTTTCAGCTGTGAAAGAAACAATTGTCCCAGCAATGATCTAGAAACATACACTCTATGCTAAATGTAGGCATGTTAGTTATTTTGATAGAAAGGAAATGAGGTGGAGATTAAGAGGTGGGAAAATACTTAGAAGTTAAAAACAAGCGCGCACCCCCCTCCCCACAACTGAATGATAAAGTCCCTGTGCAACTTCTTGCTGAAGAAAGTTGAATAGAATTGTACAGACTTCAATGTTCCAGATCTAGTGCATTACATATTAATGGCTCATTCAAACAATCTTTCAACTAATAAAATCCCAAACCCCAAACATTTACTTGTTACAGTTGAATTGAGGTACCAGGTGCATTATTAACAATCTGAGACAGTAAAGTGTTTCAGTTTGAGAGAGTCCACTGAGGTGTTTGTTTGCTTGTTTTTAATTAACTTGAGACTTTTGCTTGAAGTAGTCTGTGGAATGTTAGATCTCTCTCCCTTCATGCACGCTATTACCCTCTTCCCCCATGATCTGTTTTCATGGCAAAAAAAGTAATCCAATTTTTGTTGCTATATTCCCCCCAGTGACTGGGAGGGACAAACTAGAACTCCAAAAATAAAAATGCAAGCAGATGCGATAGAAGAAAAACCAGAGTAACTACCCTCAACTGTAGTGAAAAAAAGGTGTTGGGAAAGGGAGAGAATCAAAATATTAGTTATTACTATTATTATTAAGATGAATTCAGAAACTCAAGCCATCCTCACATCAACCATAAAAGTAGAATTCACATCCAAGCCCTTTCATTAGTTCAATTTCCTGAACTTGTGGCTGGGTGGAAGAGGTATTGGTGACCCACCCAGCTGCCATTTCCAGATAGGATGGGCCTTAGGTGGTGGTTGGGCACTCTTGGCAGTGCTTAAGGTATAGGCTGGTGAGAGATCTCCATCTGGGCCAATCACCAAGGAGGGAGGGCAGGGAAAGTTGCCCATGAAACTGAATGGCCTCTTGAGGGTGGAGGTAACATTGCTGGCCCCCCTCTTGCGTCGGTTAAGAACAGTCAAATCATCCAAGATGCCTTCCTGAGCCTCTGGGAGTTTCCCTGGAGGTGGCCGGGGGTTGCGTGCTGATTTCAGATTTGGCTTGAGTGGTGCTGGGCTTGGTATGGTGGCTCGTTTGCCCAGGACCAAGGTGCGATAGTTCTTCCTCACCCGGGCTCCAAATTTGTAATCCCCATCTTCAGGTTTGGCAGCAGAAGCAGTGCCTAAAGTGCATGCAGCAAGGGTCCGGCTCAGAGAAGCTGGACACAGAGTGCTCTTGGGAGGGCTAGGAGAGTCCTCCAGGCAGGTAGGGTCTGCCTTGGTTGACAGCAGAAGAGTTCCAGGATGTTGGGTGGGACTGGGCCCTGATGATGACTGGCGGTCTGCCTCTATCTTGGTCTCCTGGTCACTCCCTTCCCATTTCAGTGGGATCTGTACTGGGAGAGCTCCATACTCAGCATTAGCACTGCTGTCCTCAACTTTGATCTGGGCAATGGGCACAAAAGACAGAGGCTGGACATGGCTTTGGAGATCTGGACTTGCAACAACAGCAGCTCCCTGGCAAGTGGCTGGTCTCCCATTGAGCTGGGCATTTCCCGGAAGCTCCTTGGACAGGTGGGTTAGGGCAGCAGTGGTGCTGTTTGCACCAGTTGGAGAAAGAAAAGAAAGGTGAGGGTGAGCGGCAAGGGCAGGCTGGCAGATCTGGCCCTCTCCGAAAAATCTTGCTTGGGGCAAAATGTGGTTTGGCTTTGAGCTAGAAGAGTCACCGCAGGCTAACCAGGGGACCCCAGGCAGGTCAAGAGACTTTACCTCAGGCACGAGTGTGGAATGGTCCTCGCCAGTGAAAAGGGATCTTCCCTCGCCGCCACTGAGTCCTTCCGTGGGCTGCTCCAGCAATCTTAAGTACGCGCTGCCGGCAGGATGAGTGGTGCAATCCAAGCCCAGCTCAGTTTTTGAAAGCCAGCCAGCCGGGGTCCTCCAGTCCTCAGGTTCTTCCGACGCTTCGCATTTGACGAATTGCGCTGGACCAGGGAGCTCCTCGTGGCTAGCAAAATGCGGCGGATGGGGCACGAGGCTAGCTGAAGTCTGGAGGCTGGGCGATTTGCAGAAGCTAGCGCGTCTGAACCGGATACTCTGGACCGAGACGTGGCTGGAACCGGAGCTGGACTCAGATTCCGAGCTGGTCTCTTCCTCCTCCTCGTCGTCGTCGTCTTCCTCCTCTTCTTGCTCTTCCTCGTCAGAGCTCAGCTCACTGGAATCCGAGGCGCAGCTGCCTTCCTCCTCTTCTTCCTCAGAAGAACCGGAATTGCTGGTGCTGCTCAGGCTGGAGCAGAAGTCGGAGTCGTTGTCTGCGTGATTCGAATAGGAGCTGGATTCCGAGTCGCTACTGTAAGGCTCCGGGAAAGACGGGGCAGGCTGCGGGGTCAGAAAACCGCGCAGTCCAGGCAGCCTCTCCGCCACGGCGCTCCGAGCCGCTTTGCAAGCTCGGGGCAGGATCACCACACGCCGCCCGCACCCGGCAGAGAAGCGCCTCTCGGTGCTCTTTTTCCGCTTCGTTCTGCAGCCCAGACCCAGCGGTTTGCTTCTAGAGACTGCTGCCGCCGCCGCCGCCGCCGCCGCTGCAGCCGCCGCCGCCGCCGCCGCTGCAGCCGCGAGCTTAGGCTGAGTGGCAATGGCGGCCGAGGAATGGTAGTAGTAATGGGAATGCTTGGAGCAGAGCAGGCTCCGAAAACAAGCGGGTTCTGTGGCCAGGGAGACATAATCCTGGCCAAGCTGGGCCGTTTCATAGTTTACAGCCTCATTGCTAGGCGATCGGGCAAAGCTTGGCAAACTGCGCCCGGCGGATTTGCTCCAAAAATGAGGTAGATCCGAGGCCGGTAGGAAAGCTCCTGCTTGTGCAGCCGCCGCCGCGGCCGCCGCCTTGCGCCAGGCTGCTTTCTTTCTGCTGCTGGCTTGACTTGTAGTCCCTTCTTTCAAGCTCAGGCAAAGTTTGCCGCCGTCTTTCCAAAAAGCCGCGTAGGGGTCGGGGCGCAGGGTCCCCTGGCCCGGCTTGGCGCCTCCCCGACGCTTGGTTCTCAGGACCCGTTCGGTCTTGCACGAGGTATAAAGCGCTTCTACGTCCTCGCGGGAAATAAGGGTGCATTTGGCGGCGTGGAAAGCTATGGAGTTAATGGACTTGAGCTTCCGCAATTCCTCCAGGTCGCATTGGTGCTTTTGGACTTTCAGGTGGTCCATGCGCTTGTGCACCGTCGTGCGCGGGATGTTCTTCAGAAGATCTGTGAAGACCTGCGAGAGGGGGAACATCTGCTTGCCCCGGATCATCAGGTAGCCCAGGCGTACGCCATCCACCTCTTCGAAACCCGACTTCAAATCTTCCATGGTGCGCCTTAAATTAAGCCTAGCATCTGGGCAGGGGAAGCGGAAAATGGATGGGCGACGGCCCGCCGTGCACCCCACAAGTTGGAACGGCGATCAGCAGCAGGAAGAAAAGGTGCGATGTCGGGCGGGTGGGGCGGCAGAGATAGAGAAAGGGAGAAAAGAAATCCACTCACGAAAAGGCAATTTAAAAAATCCTCAGCCAGATGCAGGATTTGGTCTCAAGGCATCCTACTGAATGGAAAAGAACAAAGCGTGTTATTCCTGATCAAACTTCGGAGGACTACCAAAAAAAAAAAAAAAAAAAATCAGAAGCGCAAGGCAGAAAGGAGGAGAAGTGGAAAGAGCCCTGGAGGGTGGAAATAAAAAAATCATGTCCTGGGGAGTGGGAGGGAATATATCAGTTTGGTGGCCCCGGCCTTTCTCGCGACGTAGCTGAGGAGGCAGGCTCACTACCTGTGTCCTTGGGCTGGCGGCTCTTCCCCCTGTCCAGCCCAGGATAAAGGAATGTAAAGCCAGAGGGCTGCTGAAGGAGGCAGAAGAGCCACGCAGCCGTTCTTCCCGCCGCTGCTTTCGCTCCAAATCAAATGACAGAGTGAAGTGAGCTCGTCCGGAGACACCTTCATCAATTAATTCCCCTAAAGCCAGCGCTGATTGGACACTCCTGACAGGTGATGCAATAAAAATTGATATTCCACCCCCTTCGTGCCCCCCTCCCCAATCTTTAGCTAATTAGCATACTCTTAGACTGCCACCTCCCCTCCCAAAGTAAATAATACTGTTAGTATATAAATCTTTCTATTAAACAATCCAGAGGTTCTCAGCCAGCCCAAAGGCAGCTCGAGGGCGCTTGGGTATTAAAGGAAGGGATTGGAATTGGATTACTGGCACCGTTTTAGTTCTCTTTTCTTCTTTTTCTTCCTCTTCCTCTTCTTCTTCCTTCCTCTTCTTCCTCCTTTCTCCTCTTCCTCCTTTCTCCTCTTCCTCCTTCCCCTCTTCCTCCTTCTTCCTCCTCCTCCCTTCCTCCTTCTCTTCCTCTCCTTCTCCCCTTTTCCTTCTCCTCCTCCTCCTCTTCCTCCTCCTCTTCCTCCTCCTCCTTCTCTCCTCCTCCTCCTTCTCCTCTTCCTCTCCTCTTCTCCCCTTTTCCTCCTCCTCTTCCTCCTCCTCCTCCTCCTTTTCCTTTTACAAAGCCCACCCTAAAAAATAAATAGCAGTTCGAAAGCTTCATTCAGCCATTTAGTATAATTAAAGAGGGGCTGGTTTTCCCAACAAGACACTGCAAGAGTTCTAGGGATGGAAAGATGACTGAGGTGTAGTGTGTATGTGTGTGTGTGTATGTATGCCCGAACAGCAGAGTAACCATTTTAAGTAATCATTTTAAAGGGGCGTTTATTCTGCCTAACGAGTCAAAGGAGACTTGCTCGTCTGGCGGGTCCCTCCGCGGGGCGTTAAAGTTTTCCCTTTGTTTTAAGAGCTGGGGCGTATTTGTTGTTATTTGGTTTTCTCCTTTCTCCCCACCCACCCCCTCCGACTGAGAGAACGAGCATACTCACGTTCACTTAGAGGTGCCTCTTCTTTTCTCCTTCTCGCTTCTCTCTATTTCCCACACACACACCCCTTTTCGCTCCCCCCCCCCCCCCCCCCAGAGCTAAGTTGTTGCTCCCCTGCTAGGGTTTCTTTGGGGCAGTGCGCTTCTCTAGAGCTCCAGCTCCGTCATACTGTAACACTTTTCGATGAAATTCTGCCTGTGATATTGGGGGGAGGGGAAGCAGAGGGGGGAAGAGGAAGGGGGGGAGAGATCAGGACGTGGGCTCACGTCAGACCCGTAACAAAGCAGAGATAAGCTAGAACTGTATCCACTTTCCACAGTTTGCGGGGCGGCTTCCCAAGGTAGAGGCTTTGAGTTTCCGAGTCAGTTCCAGGATTGCCTGAGCGTTGGTTGTTTGGCGGGAGTGTGTGTGTGTGTGTGTGTGTGTGTGTCTGTGTCTGTGTGTGTGTGTGTGTGTGTGTGGAGACGGGGAAATGGTAACAGATTCAAGAGAAGGAGAAGGAAGATTGTAGTGGGTCAAAAGGATGCTTTTAGTTTACAGCTTCTAACCCCAGCTGCCATTGCAGAACTCCTATACAGGTTCGATTCTGCCTTCCACTCCCAGCATTGCAATTTCAAGATGTGGGATGCACAACTCCTAGGTGGGACAGTGGATTTGCCAGAGAGCAGACTACAGATTGAAGTTGCCTTTCATGCCTTCTTTGTAGCTCCTATTAGTGACCTCCAGATATTCAACATCTTGGTCTCATGAAAAACTTGCAGGGTTGTTCTAGAGGTGTAGGTTATTCTCCTTACACCACCCAACCAGCAAGGTATCCCCTTTCACATTTTCAAGAGTAAGAACTCTTTCAGTCATCAAATGCATGAAAAACCAAAGAATAAAATACATTCAATCCGAAGGGAACAGCTCTTAGGTGCAGAATCAGGCCAAAGGCTGGTCTTCCAATGGAAGTCCAGTCAATGGGCTTCAATCAAAATTCTCCAAAGCTTCTGAAGGGTGGTGAATGGAGGTACCCATTGATTTTAAGCTCTCTTCTTGGCCAGATGCACAAATCAGGCCTCTCATAGCTCAGGGCCAGAGTCAAAATGAAATACATCCCTCCTTTGCAGAAAACCCATGGGGGGGGGGGAGAGAAAATAAATCCTGTCTTCTAGTTCATGGTTCTGTTCCTCAATCCCTCCCCTTGATATAGACTTGCAGGTACAGGAAAAGGGCTTCTTATTATACTGGCACTGCAATAAATAAACACACACACACCCTATACATACATACATACATACATACATACATACATACATACATACATACATACACACATCACTGCTTTTCCCCATCTTTTTTGTAATTAATTTTCATGGCCGTTTTGCATGACTACATCCTTTCACCTCTCTTTCCCCAAATATATGATTCCCCAAGAAGGCTGACTTTGTCTTCCTTTGCATGTGAAAGTGAGGAGGCATCCGGAAATTAAGAGGGTCCTTTGAAAACCTAACTAAGCGCCCCTGGGTGACTGCTTGCTTTCCTTTAGCTTCTCAAGAGCTGCCTGAATTCCCAGCCTCTTCAGCAGAATCTAAAGGCAAAGGTAAACAATGAATGGGTGTATCATTGCCACAGCTCAAATTGAGCTCCCCATCTTGTCTATAAACAGACTCCTCTTCCTCTCACCCCAGGAGGCAGAGCTTCAGATTCTGGAACTGCAAGCCTATTTTTTGAGGATAAACTGCAAGCCTATTTTTTGAGGATTGCAAAAAAAAATTGTAGGGGAGGAGGAGGAAGAAGAGGAGAAGAAGGAAGGAAGGAAAGAAGGAAGATCCTTTCTTCATCTTTTTTCTAGGATAGCAGAAGGCTCATCCTATTCCTCCTTCCTCTATTCCCTTTTGCTTTGAGGTTGATGATTCTGGAATCCTTGTAGATCAAGGCACAAAAGAAAGAAGCTGTGGCCCAAAGCCCAAAGTTCTCTCCTCTCTGGTAGCTGCATATTTGTTTCCTTCACAAAGTCGAATTCTGAAGCCTTGGTTTGACCTGGTGCAGCTCAATTCCTTTGGGTTGCCATTGAACACAAGCCAAACCAACATTCTCCTTACAGCTGTGAAGTACTCAGAGATAAATGGGGTATAGGAATCTCCTTCCCCCCCATCTCTACCTCCCTCCCTCCCTCCCCCCCACACTTTTAAATTTGCCAGACTACTTGCACCCTTTAGAGAAGGTTCAAACTCTCAAAGGGTTTTGTTTGCTATAAGCATTGGCCTTAAAAGCATACCCTCCTGCACGTGCATACAGTTATTAAGAATTGGTATGAATCCAAATTTCTTCCAAAGTACATTCTTATTTGTTTTATGTAAGTCATGGTCATAGCAGTCTCTCCCCCCACCCCACCCCGTGTGTGTGGTGTGTGTGTGTGTGTGTGTGTGTGTGAGAGAGAGAGAGAGAGAGAGAGAAACAGAGAGAGAGAGAGAGAGAGAGAAACAGAGAGAGTGATGGAGATGTGGGAGGGGAGGGGGGTAAACAAATGAAGAAGTAAATAAATACACAAGCGCAACTCAAGCCAGAGCACTTAAGAAGAGGATGCCCAGCCTAGCCAGTGGATTGGATTTAAGTCTCACCAGATTTCTTAGGTCTTTTGTTTCTTAAAACTTCCTCCTCTTGATTTTTTTTGGGGGGAGGGGGGAGAAAGCTGCTGGTTTTCTTGTGATCATCAAAACAAAATGCACTCACAGGATCTTTCTGGCAGCATGTTTGGAGGCAAACTGGATTTATAAACATTAACTCAGAGACCCCTAAATGAGAAGAAAGAAAAGAAAGAAAGAAAGAAAGAAAAAGAAAGAAAAAGAAAGAAAGAAAGAAAGAAAGAAAGAAAGAAAGAAAGAAAGAAAGAAAGAAAGAAAGAAAGAAAGAAAGAAAGAAAAAAAGAAAAAAAGAAAAAAAAAGAAATACTGGGGCTGTCCTAGGGATCATAGATCGCCTGCTGCAATCTGGGAGCCGCACTTAGAATTCACATTATTCACGTGAAAATTCACCTCCTTTTCCCCACTTCCATACCCACCCACCCCCATATAAGAGATCATGTCCATGTTTGTCCCTGTATATGAGTGAGCCAGTGAAAAATTAAGGTGTTTATTTCCGGTCATTTCCAGAGAGACATTCTTAGAGGAAAAGCAAGGCAGGCCCTTCCCTCCTCCCCCTCTGCTGGGCTATGATTCTTCAGCCCAGCTAAAGCAACACGCTCCAATTCTGGCTGTCTCAGGTTCCAGCCTTAAGCAGGCTCCCTCCTGAAGGATCTGCCTTCTAGTCGACTGTGACTGACTTCCAAGCCCAGGAACCTTGCCCTCAGTTCTTCACCTTCCTATCACAGAAGTCCCTGGGGAAACCAGCATACTGGGATTTATTCACGATGAATGCCGGGTAGTTCTTTGCCTAAATCCTGGCGAAATCTTCTCAAAAGCTGGGCTAGTAACAAGGTTCACTTTAACTCCACTGAATTATGGGCGCTGCTGGGAAAGCACTTAAGGTGCTAAAGGCGTGGAACTGGGCCTCCTGTTTCTTTGTGGAATAACAGGCTTACACTGTTGAAGGATCTATGCAGGAGTAGAAAAGCTCTGAACTTTAAACATTTTGAAAACTGGACTACTGTAGTGGGGCATTATTGGCGTTTTCAGCTCTTTTGAAAATCTCATTTCAAGAGAACCAAGGACCATCCTCTCAATCCCTGTGAAAGGGTTTTCTGTTGCAAGTTAATGGAAAAAACCAAACAAAATGGCAGAGGTGAATTATTTTAGTCTTTGCAGGTCAGTTTACCTTACATATATAGTACACAGATGATCAGTCAAATATGCTTCTTACCATCCAGTAGATTTAATGGGTTTTTTTTAACCAATTCATATGTCATTTTGAAGTACTCTTGGAAGATGATAAAGCTAATTAGAAAATAACAGAGAAAAATAGTATTACTCTCCTAATGTTGTCTGTCCCTATGAGTGCTCCAATAATTCTTGTTTTTAATTCTTGATATAAAAATATATTGGATTGTTGTGTGCTTTTGAAGGACTGAGTGTGTCTCTATTTGAAATCGCCCCTTCAGATTGTACTTTGATATATTTTCATAGAATTATCAGGATGATGTTAAAACAGCAGGACAAGCCAGGCTGACCTCTTCTTTCTGGAAAAAATTACCCAGAACCATTTATAGCCTCTTAAAGATTTACTTGTGAAATGCAGCAGCACTTTAAACCTCTGTTTCACTAAGTCCTTAAATTCACTCTATCTTGATACATTTTCACACTACAATGCCCTCCTTTGTGCAATCCTATTGTTTATTTATTCTGTATTATTATCTGTTTCTGCTCCATGTAGCTTAGTCTTCCAAAGTTAGCCTGAATACCACTCTATGTTTTATGTGTATGTGGGAGCTAGTATGTTTGTAGGTGTACACCAGAAGAAATAAAAACATTTTCTAGTCCAAAATAGATATTCACAGTGAGTATATATGCTGTACTCATCACCCTTAATAATATATCCAAAGTAGTTAGGGTGATGGCATGTGAAGGATGAGACAACAATTAAAAGAATATGTGACTATAAACACCTCAAATTGATTTTTTTTAAAAAAATATATAGCAAACATAGGTACTTTTTAACACATTACAATTACTACTATTAAAAAAAAATAGTCTAAAAGCCATAATAATATTTCTGTAACATAATATCAGGCTCTTGAATTATTCCTTTGTAAACAAAGCCAGGATTTATCATGGTACTAAAGGCTGCTTTTCCCTTCAGCATTTCCCAAGCTTTATCTTCTCCCATGGAGTATCTTTTCTGCCTAACAGTCCTAGAAAGAGAGGACTTTTTCCATTTTTAATTATTTCTTTCTCCCTAGAAATTTGGCTCATCTTTGTTTTTAAACCTCATACTTAAAAAGAGTTTTTGGGACACAAACCGCGTGCCATGTTGCCTACTGACCCATAATCAAAATGCAGTGACCTTCTACCCTTTTTTTGCCCCTTGACCCATCCCAAATTCAATGCAGCCTTTATAAATTTGCAAATCCTTGGATGTAAAGAGGATTTGGGGAGGCTTTGTTCTGCAAGGATCCTAAAAATGGGCATTTTTAATTAGACACAAAGGTGCAGTAAACAAAAAGAACAGGCTGGCGTTTCTTACATACAGGTGGGCAAAAGCCGAGACTGCATGGAAAAAAGAGTATCCTAAGTTTAACCCACCTCCTATCATTATTTATCCTCCACCCTGGAAGACAACTGAAAACCAAGGTGCAAAAAGTGAAGAGAACAATTACAAATATAGGAGATCCAAAGGTTATAGATTTCACCAAATTACAGTGTAGTACAATTTACTTCCACGGTGTAAGGAATGACCAGACTTCTAATATTCTGCATTTCCCAGGTATCTGAAGTTCCTGATGAGCTACACCCAGAGGGAGGGAGGGAGGGGTAAAGAAAGATTTAATCTGAAGCTACAGGCTAATTCCTTTATCTCACTTGCTATGAGGCAGTTAAAAGGACACCATAATTACAATTGTGATAAAAGCAAGACAATGCTTGCCTATTTTGGCTGCATTCATAAGGAATGTTTACAATCCCAGAACATTTTGATGTCAATTAAATATTGACCCAGAATATCTTTTTGTCTGTTCCACATATTTCTTGACTTGATTATTCCTATTATTATTGGAATATTTGTTTGTTTGGGTTTTCTTTTTTGGAGGAGAACAGCCCTACTTGGGGAAGGTGGAGAGGAAGAAGAGTCATTAAGAGGAAGTAGGGCAAGCTATAAGAGGGGCAGGAAAGACATTGACAACATTATCCCTTCTATTTTTGAGTGTGTGATACTTATTTTATCAGTAGCCCAGGTACTAAGACTAAGAGGGTTGGCAAGGAAATTCATTTCTTCAGAGAAACAGTCCAATCTAATGTCTGTGGGTACTCAGTGGGATTTTAAAATATGAGGATGAAAAGCAAGGTGCTACTCAATTCAGTCCCCTGATGAAGATGGAGGTTGGCAGTGAGTGCCTTCTTTTAATGTATCTGAGAGCTGTGGAAACCAAAGGAGGCTACAAATCCCTCTCATTTGTTCAGACATAACAATCAATTCAAACAGCTACTGCATCAGCAAACCTCATCCTATTTAGATTAAAAGGTTTGTGCATTGAGACTGTAAAGCTGGGCCTTAAGCATAAAAGAACATAGGTAGAAACCCTTGAAAACAAGCTGACTTTGCTCAATTGACCATTGCATTACATAAAGGCACACTCTTGTGTATTTTTTTTAAAACAGCAATCCTTTTTCTTTTCAACTTATTTTTTTGAATTTCCCATGCAACTTAAAACTTTCTATCCAGGACCTCTACAACCAGATCATTTTATTTTTCAAGTCTGTTAAGGTTTGCCACATGGGTAGAAAACATGGTTGTGGATTTCAAATGTATGTTGTGCTTGTCTTTTAACCTAGTACTCATGAAGAATCAATAAAGTAGAAACTTTCCTTCTTTCTTTTTCTAGCATTTCCTTTATCGCATGCATGGGGGAAAGCGGTGAACCCCCTCCCCTGCAAACCCAAGAACATTTGTGAGCAGGCTAGTGGAAGGCCCCCTTCTCTTTTGAAAGCTTAGACCTTCAATATCCTCGATTCTACTGGCAGAATTAGGATGGCCTTGGAGGGCCCTAAACGTGACCATTCACTAAGGAGAGGGGGGGGCTCCAGCTTGCAACAACGTGCTCGGCAACTTAATCTTGCACCAAAAAGAGAAGGGTGTGCAAAAGAAACTCTCCCAACATTTCTAATCTCTTTCCAAAGTGGATTGTATATTTACAGCTGATGGGAACTCCTGGATTTCTCAGCAAAAAAGAGAGAAGGTAAGTGTTAGTGATTATTGCTGCCAGTTCGGGGAGAAACAATGAAAGAACAAAGGGAATCATTTCCCCGATGAACCGTTTTACATTTCTTCCTCCATTTCTCCGCGAGAAGCAAGAGCTGAGGGGTGGATGGGAGGGGTAAGGGGAAAAAAGCGTAGAACTCGTCCAACTTTGTTGCTTTTAGAAACGATGTAGCGAATGCCGTGCAATATTTGAGGAATAAGGCGGCGGCGCGCGGATTTAAATGTAAACTTATTATCGGCGAAAAGACCCCACCAATCGCTGCCGTACGAAGAAAACAGCGGCGGCTCAAATCGAAGCTATAATCCAGAGGTTTCGAGGCTGGGGACGCCCTCCCGGACTGTGTTAAGAGGCAGCAGAGCAGCTCGGTTTTTTGGGCCAGGAATACAGCATACTCAAGCACCTTCTACGGTGACTGAGGACCTGGGGATAAGGAAGGAGTGGGCTGGGAGGCTTCAAATGTATAGCAAATTCTGAGGCGACCAAGGGGCTACCCGCAGGAAACCTGTCCTAAAGGGAAATTAAATGAACAACAAAAAAAAGAGTTTTCTTTTTGTGGGATACAACAACAGGAACAGAAAAGGTCGTGAGGGAGATGCGGGGGCACTACAAAAGAATGATTTCTGTTCCTTGTACTACGTTGTTTGTCTCCGTGTGTGTATCTGTGTGTGTTTGTGTGCGCGCGTGTTTATGGGCAAAGAAGGAAAAAAAGTAAATGGTGGTGGTTGGTGGGAAGGAGAAAGAAAGAGAGAGCACCACCGTGCTGTCCGAGGGAGGTCAGATTCCCCAGTAATATCTTAGCCTCATATGCGAGAGTGTGGTGCTGGCCCTCGTCTTGGCTCCTAGCCTGTACCGTGGCGAGGGGAGCAGAGAAGAGCAAAGCCTCCATGATTGCAATTCTTCTTGGTGGCATTGTCCAACAGACGCGTTGGGAGGAGGAGATTGTTGAGGAGCTCAACTACTTCTTATACAAATGCAATGCACCATTGCCTGCTTGTCCCGCCGGGAGGGAGGGAGGCATGCAAAATCTCGGAGCTGCACATGGAATACTATGCAATACCAGCGCTGCCGCCACTGCCGCAGCTCTAATCTTCAATCCTCGCAGCCCTTCCATTCATTCAAGCATCCAGGCGCAGAGGGCGGGGCCTCCAGGCCGCTAACCTTTCACCTCTTGCCTGCCTCTCTCTCTGTCTCTCCCTCTCTCCCCACCCCCTCGGCGTTTCCTTTTGCCGCGCGGCCACTTGCTTACCCAGAATCCATTGCGCCGGGGGTGCACTCGTGCCGAGCTCGAGCCTCTCATAATCGCTCTCTCAACCCCGCCCTCTTCGCTTCCCCCTCCTTTTCGTGAGGTTTAGATTCTAAAGCTGTTGCGCCCTGTTCTATCGCTAGGGGCAGCCGCTTGCAAGGAAGACTCTGTTGTGCATCCCCGGAGAACCTTTCCATAGGTGATGATGATGATGATGGTAATAATAATAATGTTTCAAACAGACAACTTGAAACTATTTTGGTTCCAGCAAGGCTTATTCTCCCAGATTCAGAGTTGGCGTGGTGGGGTGCATGATTATAAGTAATTATTAAGGATAATTCCCGAACGCAATAATTAATTGAATTTATTGAAATCAGTTAATACTTATAATAAATCAGGATTATTTATAATAGCAACAACAGGCTTGAAGAAACACTGGCGTTCCTTAAACTACAGAGAAGCAGATGAAACCAGGCCATGATGTTAGGGGAAAGGAGATTGGAAAGGGGAAAAGCAAGCGAAGCGACCGCAACCTGAAATATAGAAATGAGAGTCTGAAACTAAAAAGGGCCCCCAATAGATCCCAGGATCATAGTTGAAGGGCTGTTCCTTGGGAAATGTACGGGTTGTGATGAGTCAAGGCATTTCCTACTCAGCATTTCCTGGACCCTGGTCGTCTCCCCTCCCCCTTTCCTCAAAAAGCCTTTGAAGCAAAGGTTTAGAACTCTTTGTTTCTGCTTTTCTTCTTCCTGACTGGAGAGGGGGAGCAGCAAAAGCAGGTCAGTGGGTGACTGCTTCGGCATTTTAGCTGTCTCTTCCCGACCTTAGGGGGAAAAAAATGACATTCTTATATGACTCTTTAAAAAAAAAAATCGTATAATATGTTAAGGGTACGAAAAAAGACGCGCGACCAAGAATTATTCTAATTTAATTCTGCACCTCCAGTTCAAAGCAAATAAAAATGTTATCTGGTACCGCCTTGAATTACGAAAAATGGGCCTTTGGTTGCTTTTTAAAAACTACTTTGGGAGTCTGGGAGAGCACACAACTTCTTTCTCCGCGTGCTTCAGTTATACACGATCTTCCTAATTTGGGCGGACGATGCTCTTTCCCCAGCAGTTTCCGAGGGGTGTTCCTCCCCTCACCTCTCACTTGTTTTCCCTCCCCTTTACTCTGCGGAGGTTGCTGAATAGCCCCGAAGTTGGGGCGTTCAAATCACGTGCAACGGCAACCGCATCTGGAACATCTTCAGGTCATTGCCTGATTTATTTATTTATTTGCTTAAGTTTTTCAAACGTGGGAGATCGTGAACAGGAACAAAGTGCAGCGCTCCCAGCATGTGGAGCCGAGCTTTCAGAGGTCTAGAGATCCTGCAAGAGGAGGAGAAAGGAGAAGAGATATTTCTGGAGACATTCTCCAAAAATCATGATTTCCCCTTTCTTTCTTTTGTCAGTAGGAATTAAATGGTGACTCTCTGCAACAGATCCGAAGGTTGTTGCAAGGGCAGAAATTCTCCCTAACAGCCAAGTGGAGTTATGCTCCATTTTAAATGGAAAACTGTAATGGGACAGGTTTTAACTTAGAAGCATTGGCACATTACAGAAAGCAGTGTAGAGGCATTACCTTAGGGCTTATTCAGCACATATTTGCTGCTGGCGCTATAATCAATACAAGCAAATCATGTAGAAAGAACAAAAAGATTCCTCAGCCTTTAAGATGCAATAAAAGGCAGATGCCTATGACTCTTCAAATCCCTTTAAATGTTTTGTCGAAGCTCTTGTCCACAGGCCAGCAGGGACATTTGGACCTGCTTGTTGCCTGTTGAATATGTCTGACAAGTGTTTTCTTTACCAGACAAGAAATGCTTTTTTACTCAACATTAGTAGTGGTGTACTAATAGTATCTAAGATCAGAAAAGATACTTAAAAAATTCATAGAATGCTTTTGCTCTAAACCAATTTGTGCAATGGGAAAATAAAAAAATAAGGTAGTATGTGATATTTTTAATCACTCTTCTTCCACATAAGAAAATTTCAATCCAACTTCTAATTAGTGTCAAATCTCCTTGATTTAAATTGATTGTTTCTGATCCTATATGTATTATTTGAAAGCAAATTCCAAGACTGATATCTAAAGAATTTACTATCTGAGAATTAGGCTAGTCATCCATAATTTATTTATTCTGAATCAATCTTGTTTGATTATTTGGGCTTTGCAACTTAAACTTGCTGTTCTGATAACTGCTTGGAAATACAGCACCAATATGTGAAATAGCCTATTGGCAATTAAATGCATTTAAGATCCAATATCACTGATCATCATCACTGTGATCAGCCTGAATTCATTTGGAATCATTTGGGCATTTTCCCTTGAAGAGTTCTCACCAACCTCACTGGCCACTTCCCCAAATAATCATGGAAGCATTTCAGTAGCTTATGAAAGGTTGCCAACTAAAGGCCCATAATGTCCTATAATTCACATGTATTGGAGACAAGCACATTTACAAATGTGGATTTTCATTGCAATATAAGCAGCCTAGTTAATATCAGATAAAATGTCGAAGTATCCTGATAATGCTACCAATATCATTAATCTGAATTTTATAAATAAAGAGAATTGTTTACAAAAAAGTCATTGACAAAACCACTCTACCCCTTCCCTCAAAATGTAATAAATCTACTAAAAGTCAAAACATATTTATAGTTCCAACTGTAAGAGTGCTGAGTTGCACTTCAAAAAATAGATCTATATTACACTCAATAACTGTTGTGGCTTTGGAAGTGGCAAGTTATAGATCTAATGACTAGTAGTAAAAGTACTAAAACCTAAGTTCTATTGAACTCAGTGGGACTTATTCATAAGTGCCAGAGCATTATTACTGAGCAAAAAGACTCAGTTGAAGAGAATTTATGAGCAGGATAATTTGAAGCACAGTAACAGACCTCAAACATTACAAGTGTCTTCTTCAGAGTAAGGGCCTGGTTCTAGTTCAGTTATGGATTCACAAATCCTTCCTAATGACTTGTAATGCCTGGAGAATGCTGTTGAACTCTTAATGCTTGGACTTGTCTTGTTTAGCTCAAGACCTTGTCTCCTGCTCAAGAGCCACTGCAGTGAGAATGCTGCTACTGATGATAGTTTTTGACCAGAACACAAAACTGCAGGAAGATATGCATGCAGTGGTGTTGAGAAGTGGGCAGAAGCATTGATTTTCCTGTAGGCAGCGCTAGTGCAGGGGGAAGATAAAAAGCAGAACCGGGGAGGAACGGCAAGGCAGTGGCAGGGTTTTCGCAGGGGCTTATGAAGCTGGTCCTAATTGGAACTCCGGACCTTAGGCAGGAAGAGAGAAGCTGAGCTGCTGTTGGCGAGCAGCCAAGTCCCATAATCCCATCCCCTTCCCTCCTCAAAGCCCTTTGCGTTGTACTTGATGAGAGAGGTTGAGCGTGAGCAGGTGAAAGAATGAATTCGCGGGTGTCACTTACAAAATGAGAGTCAACTGAGGGGCCTGCTTGTGCAGGACTAAGCTGGCTGGCGGGAGGGCTTAAAAGAAGAAACCGCGCCTCGAAGGGAACCTCGGCAAGGCGGCAGCTGGGCCTAGCTGCGCCGGTCAGCGAAAACACGAGGGTTGGTCCACACCGAAGAAGCCGCGAGAGGCATCAAGAGTGCAGGGGTAGTTGGGGAGATGCCTGTTAGTCGTGGAGAAGGACAAAGGGGGGCGCGAGCGGGACAGCGGATCCCCCAAGGCAGCAGCTGCGCCCGAATACCTCGGGGATCATTCAGGCAGGAAGTGCCGCTGGAAAGATCGCGCATAAGTTGTAAGCAGCCCGGCCGAAGCAGGGGAGTGGGTTGGGCCGTGCGAGGAGAGGAAGTGGAGCCGCCGAGCCTTTTCCTCCAGCCGCCCCATTGTTTGCAGGGAAGCCGTCGCAGCTGTT
The DNA here is from genome assembly GCA_023970755.1 of Azemiops feae. Taxonomy (NCBI): domain Eukaryota; kingdom Metazoa; phylum Chordata; class Lepidosauria; order Squamata; family Viperidae; genus Azemiops; species Azemiops feae. The sequence goes on along the minus strand of JALGBA010001938.1, from coordinate 178,796 downwards.
GGCCCGCTTTGCACTTTTAGCTCAAGGTTTGCCTTGTCCTGCCGCAACTGCGAGGGGGCTGCAGGAGCTTATGCCAAGCTAAGCTTCCGCAGGCGCCCAGATGGGGAAACGGCGCAAGTTTGTAACTTTCGTCCCTGCGCAGCCTCGTGGGTTTCCAGCAAGCAACGCTGGTAAATAAGTAGGAGGGACTCTCTCTCTCTCTCTCTCTCCCCGTCTTTTATTTGGAGCTCCCTTTTACTGCTCTTCACCGAGGAAAGTTCCGTAAAGCTGTAGCTCACGTGAGGTGGCGAAGACGAAGAACGCACCCGGGCAAGGGCTCGACTGATACAAAGGGAAACATCTGTTTGGTGGTGAATTTTTAGAACAAGACTTTCTGGCGGGGATGGGGGGGAAGAGGGAGCTGCAGGAAATAACATGAAAATAACTGAGTGCTGAAATAATTAAATCAAAGAAGAGGTTAAAATAAGGAACGGGGATGGGGAAAGGGATTGTTTTATAATTTCGGATTTCGCTTTGAATTTTCCAGAAATAAAATTAATGTTTTTGCATAAACGTCGATTAGTCTGCTCTGTTTAAAAATAATTATTTTCGAGAAAGGAACATTGTTGTTCATGAACATCCTTTATCGTGTGATTTGAAGCTGAGTTATATGAACAAAACAAAATAACCTGAATAAGAAAAAAGTCCAACAAGTGTTTTTCTTAAAAGGAAAGAAACTGGAGGGTTAAAGTTATTGAATTGATGGGGTTGGAGGTGACAAGCCTCGTCTAGGCTGCCGTTAAAAACATTGTTGAGACATGCTGTACCTGCTTTTTACAGCAAACAATTATCGAGGCGAAAATAATGCTAGACACTTTATGAGAAAAAAAAATACAGAAACAAACTTGCGGTTTTCAGGAGAAAAAGAATGTTTTTCTGCAATTCTGAAAAAAAGGATTCTATTACTGAATTCTGTGAAACAAAACATTTGCTAATTTTTCAGGATACAGCACAGAATTATCCCTTTGTCTTTCTTTTTTCTTTGTAAGTATTTTGTCTTTGGGTTTTCAAAAAGAAAATGCAAATGCATACTGTATGATCCTGGAAAACTATATGCTGAAGAGATACTGCAAAGTTTAAAATTTAAATGTTGAGACATCTACAGATAATTAAAGAAATTAGTTTAAAACTCCTGTTTGTTTCTTCTCTTGATGATTTACTAATGATCAGAATTAGGTTTTGAAATATGAAGAAGAAAATCCTTTAATAAGTATATAATTTTACAGACTTGTATAAATAAATAGGCTTAAAATGTAAATGTATATATTTTAGAGAAAATGTTTGAAATATAAAGCAAACTTTGTGGCTCTTTTTCCTGTATGTTTCTTCTCTTATGTTCAAGATAAGCTTTCTCTCATTGTCTTCTGACCAAATTAGTCTTTTAAAAGCAGAAAAAAGTAGCATTTTTTTATTAAAAAAAAACATTTCAAGTCTTAAGTGCCACAGAGAGAGACTGACAAAAAAAGTGATCCAAGGCTTGTGTCTTTAATTCACTCAGAATGTTAAGCCCCCCCCCAAGACACTCCTTGTCTATGTGGCCCTGTTAGGTTTTCTCTGGGTTAGTAGGCAATTTTAATGATATAAAATTAGTATGTGGAAGTAACAATCCTGATGTATGCTTGAACAATTGTAAAACTGAGCTATAAAAGTAAACATTGTGAAATATGTAACATGTTCGTATAAAGATTGTTTTTAAATGGAAGTATTTATAATTCCATTCATGAATACAATTCCATTAACTGAAATTCTAGGTATGTTTTTGTGGCTGGAAAATGGTAGTCCCTACTTCATAGGAAAACTCTTAATTTGTATGTGAAAAAATCACGATTATTTAATCTGATTTACATATGGTTGCTTCATATTGAAAACTCCTTTCATCTTTCAGCAAAGTAATTTTATGCCTTAAAATTAATCTCAAAGAATTTATAAACTGATCGTCAGTGATTGAGTAGAATCTAAAACATTTTTCAATAGAATAAAAATATAACAAGCAGGAAGGGTGAATATGGGACAACTTACAACCCCCCCATGCAAAACAAATGAGTGACTTTATACAGACAATATATGCAAATATCACAAGTGTAGGGGTGGGGAGGGAAGCTGAAAAAGATTGCTTTAAAAAGTTCTTTATTGCAGGAGGGAAGCATCAATTTCTAATTTTTTAGTGAACTTTTCTCACTAAGATCTGTATTTCACATTTAGATTAACCATTTTTGTTTACCATTTCTAAAGACTAGCATAGCATTAATGAAATGCCATTTAGCATGCATTTTTAAACATAAAAATAAAATACACTATAAATTATATTTTAGTATAGAACATGATGCATTATTCCTTTAGACTCCTGCTGTAGAAAAGTTCATTCGTATTGCTTTAAAGGAAAAGTTCTGCTATAATTTATTTAGAAATTATATTTGAACATAAAGATTTTAATGCAAAACTGCAATCCCTTTTCTCACACACACACACACACACACACACACACACACACATATAAAAATAAATAAAATTACAGGGCAGAAGTAATAATTAAATACTAGAATTAATGTAATAGAAAGAGTACTTGAGAACAACTATTTCATCCACTGGTGCTTCTAGTTAAGTGGCATTTGCCAAACGCCTCCTGAGGTGATAGAGCAATTTAAAACAATATAATGGATGCTTTAAAAACAATTTTCCAGTTAAATTAGTGTTTTAACTGGTATAGTTTAAGGGATTTTAACAGTCATAGTTTTAAATAAGTTTATATTTAACTTTAATAGAATAGCCAACTGACATGATTTTGTATATATAAATATGTTAAAGATATATATGAAATCTAAGTTACATCACAGAACTTCCTGACAGGTTTGGTATTTTCTTTAAAAATTTTTAATATAACTACTCAGATTGAAAAGCATATTTACCTGGAATTAAGTTTAGCAAAATCAGATGGAAAGTAATCTACCTTGAAGTACACTTGACAGAATCAACATGGAATTTTCTTTAATGGCAGAATATATATCTTAAAACTTGAGATAATTAATGATTCCATGCCTATATAGATTTCTTTTAGTTTCAATAGAGCAACATCTAAAACATATTAATGTACACGGGTCATAACACAAGTGTCATACATTGTTTAGAACAGCTATTATATTTTCATTTTCTAGGATTAAACAAAGCATCATTAACTTTTATTTCTATTAATACTATTTTCAAGTTCAGTAAACATAAGGAAGGCAAAGAGAATGTAATATATTTATATAAATATTAACAGAGCATCCATACTTTGTAAGCATGTTTCTACAAGCATTTTTGATATGTCTTGTATTACATAGCTTCCAATGCCCATGTAAATAATAAAAATAAATTTTTACACTGATTTATTCTGAAGATCATGGCAAAAGTTGTTAAAAAGGGTCTTAATGAAAAATCCCCAATTCCACACCTCCAAAAAGAAATAGTCCCGACACAATTTTCTATTTTCCTTCTCATTAATCTTTCTAATTATTTGTAGTACAAGGTAAAAAAGAAACTATGTCGCAAGAAATCATTTTCTATATTTGTTTTACTGTTAATAGTGCACAATATGGACTAAAATTGCTTCATATATTTGTGAGAAAGGTAATTATGCAGTATAGGCTCTCTGTTAATCAGAGGAGGTGATGTTGATTCTCTTTTAAGATAACCCACAAAGAGAAAAAAATTACTTTAATCACATTTTAGTTAATAGTATTTGTTTTTTAAATATTAAAAAGGCAAATGCTCTTTTAATTTTACTTCACTGAACTTAATGGTTTCTTTTCCTAATGCTTAGTCACTTTAAAAATAAAAGTAAATGGAGATATTATTTTCAGTAAAATATATTTGTATGTGTATAACTTTAACAGCAGTCTTATGCATGCCTAAGAAATCACATGGAATTCCTTGAAAGGTAGAGGATTTGCATATAAACTAACACTTGAAATGATAAAGTACAGAAAGTATGCATATTGCATTTTAAGTTTTAAATGTTGCTTTTCTGTAGTTTAATTTTAAGAAAACAATTGCTTACAAATCACAAAATATAAAGTTGCGATAATTCTTTTTCCAGTATTAATATTCTTCTGAGTAAATCAATATAAAATGAATTTTCAAAAGCATTCCTCCATATTATACTAGCATTTATAACAACTGAATCCTTAAAAACACAATCTAACACTTCCAATTCTAAAAATATAACTTCAAAGTAATTAACATTGATTTCAGTCAATCTTACTCCCAAGTACTGTGCTTAGAAGCGGGATGTAAAAGGTTTATACATTCATATCATATGGATGTTAATGGCTTGCTCTATGTACTTCTTTGTAATAAAGCCTTTCTGTTTTCTGTTTTGCATTTCAATGGTTTCCTCAAAATGTATTGTTTTCCAAAACCACCAAGAGACTTACCTACAACTTGCCATCAAGTTTCCTGCAGTTATAAACTAGTGATCATGGTCAGTTCATTTTCATCACTAAAGCTAAAACTATTAGTATCTTATTTAAAATAATATTATAATTTATTAATAATAATATAGTGTCCTTTGATTTATATCCAGTGTTTTAACTGATTCTTAAATATCCCTTTGCTGTATATTAACAGTGACATGTATTTGAACTACATAAAACAAAAAACTTTTAAATTTTTTTGTTTTTGTTTTGATGTATATTACAGTTGACATCATATATTTTGCCAAGGATTAGATTTTAATTTAACTGATTGTATTTGCAAAAAATGTGAGTTGTGGCATTTAAAGACCTATGAAACTTACCAGTGTTTCTAATTTATTTTTAAATTAGAAAAAAAAGTACAGATAATTTCTTACAGTATTCCTTAGATTCACTGATTACAGTATATTTTTATCTTGGCAATGCTCACTGTTCAGGAACAAATATTGCATTTCTTTTGTATTATTAATTCTGTAAGTTCCCAGTCATCATTATCCCTGATGGTCACTCTCTTTTGTGCCTCAAATCTCAGTTTCTTTAGGTCTCTTGTACATCTATCTATCCTAATTTTTTTCTGCACTCAGTCTTTGTAAATAGTCCCTTTAGAAAAGAATGACTTGTTTAAGAACATTGTCCTGGTGACACTGGGGCTACTCTGTAGCAAAGTGATTGTTTTTGTGTTGATCTCAATTAAAAACCATACAGTATATATGTGGATTTGATGTAGAAAAGAAATATAAATAAATAAGAAATCAGTTAATATCTAAAGTACCAAGTATTTTAAGATTACAATCTCATTTGGACCATTATCTTGTTGGTGTAAAATAATGATAATATCTAGAAATTAGGATTATGGAATTACCGTTCACATAAGTACAGGAAGTAATGCTATGTAGTGTATGTACTTGAAAATACTGTAGGACTTAACGTAGTAGGATTTACTTCTGAGTCAATATGCACAGGACTAGACTTCATATGGAAACATTTAGATGTAAATGGATTTAATCCCCCAGTCATGGAACTGGCAGTACAATCCTATGCAGTTTACCCAGAAATTTCTGCTAAATGGGACTTATTTTGTAGTAAGTGTGCATAATGTGCTTGTGTACATGCAAACATGTTAATAGGATCTCAGCAATCTAATATTTTAAAAAGATTTTATTGAAATTGATGCTTCTAACTCATGATAATAAACAATATCATATATTTCTAATTTCCAAGTAATTTTCTTTGAAAGGCTAAAAGACACTTTAAAAGAATGCTATGTGGTTTTAAGTATCATTTTCCATTTATAGAATTTTCTTCCTGTTCTGCATGCTGGTGCACACATATACAAAAGTGATTTATAAGAAAATTATTATGTTGCAAGTTCTAAAAAAAGATTTCTGCTATGCATTATATTGGAGAATATTCAAATGACAAATTGCTATGTTAATCAATGTTCAGTAATGCTTTCTGTAGGAAATGACACTCATTGTTTTCCTTTCCTTGTCTTCCGTCATCTATTTAGAAACATTCACTTCAGACTTTCAAGGACAGCAAAACTTTAGCCAAGATACTACATGCAAAGTACAAGCTTTAATAGTGGATGATCTGAGGAGGCAGGGTGGGGGTGGGGTGTAAAGAGGCCTGCACATCTCTACTTTGTACAGCAGCTTTTAAAAAACTTACAATGTATGTGATGATTATTTTGCAACTAAAAGAGGGCAATCCGTGTAATATATTTAGGGCAATGTTATAGGCTGATACTTTATTTAATGCTGTAACTAAAGTATCGATAAATAAGGCAGGTTTGTAAAAATATAAACATTGCCAAGTGATGCAGAAAATTGTCTTGCTTATCATTTACTGTGATGGTCAGATCAGTGGTATTCTGTTATTCCTTTCATCTTCATAAAATTAGCAGCCTTGAAATAGCAGAAAAGTTGAAAGAAGTAAGCAGAAATAGCAGAAAAGCAAGAATGCTGTAAAGTTGCAGCTCTTACTGAGCATATTTTGATATTCCATTAAATTCAAGGGGACTTATTCTAAACATATGTTAATGGTATTGCCATCCCACTCTAATCATTTCAGTTTTATGAGTAGCTGCAATTCCTTTTTTTAGTCATAACTGCTCATAATAAATGAAAAATGAGGATTTTTCTTTGCTGATTATCTTCAATTTCTCCTGATTTTTTAATATGTAAACAAATCAAATCAGCTATTTATTAAAAACTGAGAAAAATGCCCTTTCAAATTACCTTAGATAAGGTAAGAAAAGCCAGGTTGTATCTAAGAGTCTGAGGCAGATTTGTTGGCTTTTCCCTTTTTTTGTTGTTAGCAATTTAAATGATATGCTGTGATATAGTGAGGCCAGGGTAAAAATAATAAACATAATAAGAGCCTGTGAATTTAGGAAATATAAATGAATTAAGGTGAAGGAAGTAAAACACATCCAAATCAAGCTGAGTTGTTGGTAATTTAATTGATGTATATCAAGGTAGTTTCCCTGGAACAGACCCCCCACCCCCAAAATGTATAAATTCTGCAGATGAAGCAGAACAAAATAAATTTAAGATTACTATGAATGGGAAAGAGGTAAAAATAAATCTTGCTGGAATTCCTTAATGTTGCATCCTTAGTCTGACAAAGCGTGTTATGCAGATATGATTAAGATTAAAGGGTACAACAGAATAAAGGAAAGCTGATGCCAGAGTAAAATAAAAGGCCATTGGACTCTTGTTCTTCATAAAATAAATGCAGCACATTTAGAAATCAAAGCATTTTTAAATAAGCAGAATCTTGCAGATTTTAATTGCGACCATGAAAAAAAAGCCAGTCAATTCCCATTAGAGATATCTGAAATTATTGCCATTAGGAAAATATTATTAGGTCAGTAAAGACCTGAACCAGTGAGAACAATTATTATAAGCCTATTTTGAACTTTTAAAGTATGCTTCAGAATAAGAAATAGCTTGTGCACGGGTGCCTGTGATGACAAAAATAGAAAGTTGCGGCTGATCACATCACTAGGACTGGCCCCAGATAATAGCAACTGACCTAACCTTAGGTTTGGTTGCCCGAAGCGCTCACAACTGCGAGGAGTCTGAAATACACGGGGGGGGGGGGAAATGCAGCGCGGGTGTGACCGAGCCAAGGGCCAGGAATCCATCAGCTCCGTTGGCCCCAAGAATCACAACGGCCTAAGGGGGGAAGTGAGATGAATGAAAACACACGCGCGCGCGCAACATTCCTCCCCCTCCCCCGCATCTCTCGGGAGCAGAGCGTGGTGTCATCTTTGTATGGCAGCCAAGAAACGTTAAAAAAAAATGAATGCGTCTTGTCCTGGCCTAGTCCCTCCACACAGCATGACTTCCTGAGACAAGAGGGAGGGCAACTGTGCATTCCTCCCTCCCTTCTTTCCCTCCCCGCGCACGCTCCGAATGTGCATCCATAGGAAACGGCAAAAAAAGAGGAAGGCTCGCGGGCATCGCGCGCGCGACACGGGAATTAAGGTCGCTCGCGCTCTACGGACGGCCCATGAGTTCTCGCGTGGAGGGAGGAAGAGCGGGGAGGAGGAGGAAGAGAAGACCCGGGAGTAAAAAGGCCTTCGGTTCTGCGGCCGCTGGCGCGTCGTTGGGCCTTCTCTGAGGGAGGTTTGCAGTGCGCCTGCGTGGAGCGGGCCTTGCTTTCTAGCTTTATTGCCTCGCTGCGTGGACCGCAGGGTTTTTGCCGCGACTTTGGCCCGCAAAATTCAGCTTCGTTCCTGTTGCGTGAGCTGAAAGACTGAGCCGTCACACGGGAGGAACTTCAAAGAAGCTTCTTCATCGCTGTTTTCTTCTCGCCGCTAGCACCATTGCCACTTCCAGCGGCCATGGGTCCGACATCCCTGTTATGGAGGCGGTACTGGCGGCGGCGGTGGCTGAGCGACTGAAAACCGAGTGCTGTGGGGGAGAAGGCAGCGGAGGCCACGGGGGTCTCTCTGGCGGTGTGTGGTGTCGTGCTGACGGTGTTTTTAACCCTTAGATGGTCTCTAGCGAGCCGTTGTTGCTGCCTGTGTCACTGGAGGGCGAGTTCTCCAATAGCATGAAGGAGATGATCGGCGGCTGCTGCGTGTGCTCCGACGAGAGGGGCTGGGCCGAGAACCCGCTGGTTTACTGCGACGGGCATGGCTGCAATGTCGCAGTGCATCAAGGTGAGTGAGAGGGCCCGCCTCGGCCACCCCCGTTCCGCCGCCCATTTGCATGGGCAAGCTGCTTCCTGCGGCCTTTCTCTTCCTCCTTCGCCCTCGCAACCTTTCAGCCTCATCTTAGCCCCGGTTGTTCTTTCAGAGTATGTATACCTATGCACGTTATTGCTCTCCCCGCCCGATAGCAAAGATCGAGTGGCTTGTCCTTTCCTTGCTCGCAAGCCCAGGCATTGTTTTAGGGTTAAGAAAAAAACAAAAACAATGGTAGGACGTTGTGTGTTGTGCAACAGTTGGGAAAGGCTTGTTTCCCTTCTGTTCGGGAATTGCACGAGTCAGTTGCGCGTGCCGTCTTAGGTCGCTACTTCCTTATCCTGCATGTGCCTGCCCCTTCCTCCGCCCTCTGGCCCTCTGGTTAGAAAGCAGGCAGGGTGGGAAAGGGCTGGCTTGTTAGCAAAATAGTCCACGAATGCAGAGTTCGGCGTAGGGGGAAGACCGATTTGCAATTTTCGGCCTCTGCCTCCAAAATTGGAATCCGTTTTCCCGTTTGCATGCCGAGAGTAAGCTTGCTTCTCCCCTCACGCGGAATTCTATTCTTAAACGAGACGTGGAGCTAGGTAAAATGTTTGTCCAAGGGAGCGTTAGATATCATGTGACATCCCTCCGTTTTCCCTTCCCTCTCTTCCACGCTTGCCAAAGTGTCATTAAGCTGGATCGAGTCGGCTGGATAGGAAGACTTCCTGTTTGTGGTAGGAGCTTGATGGAGGAAGGGGAAAAAAGGACCGCTGTAGAATTACTTAGCCTTTGATGATAGATTTGTTTGGATTACTGGAGGGAGTGCAATTGGCTGGTGCCCAGCTGTGTTGCTGTTTTGCTGACTATAATGAGCACAGTGTGCATCTGTCTGTATCTTGGTGTTCTTGTTTCTTTTACTTTTGGAAGAAGTTGGGGTCACTTATAACTGTACATCACATCACAAAAGTATAAGGGATTTAGTTGCTTTAAAAACACTTGTTAGAACTTTTGACAGGATCCCTTTCTTCCTGCAAACAATATATATATATATTGTCCTTTATATATATATATAATGTCCTTTATATATATATATATAATGTCCTTTATATATATATATATGTTATACAATTTAATTTCATATAATCTCCAAATTTTCCAAATAAATGATGTAGAAGAATGTTTTAAAAACTACTGAATGTATTGATAATGAACAAGGTTAAGGAATTAATATTGAAATTTCAGTCTTTATTAATTTTCCAAAAGCTTATACATTTTTAATGGGATGACATTTCATGGTAAGAAATGAGAAAATGGTGACTTTATACAAATGTGGTGTAGGGTTGTTTCTTACCCCACCTGAATGAAAATTAAATAGTTTTATCCTAAAATGTATTGCTGGGGATTTTCTCAATATTGAGTAATGTGAGAAGAATGTATTGCATTTTTCATAAATATCAATGTTTGATGCAAATGGTTAGGATTTTTGTTTTTCTCTTATATAGACATTTATTTCACTGTATTTTCTTAATATGTTGATTATAGTAAATTTGCAATATGCATCATATTTGAGATGTAATCCAACATAGGAACTAGAGAGTAATTAAATAGAAAATACAATGAAGATGATAGTAACTCTTACAGCATGCTATAAATTGATTTTTATGTGTTCAATTATTTTTTTGCATACTACAACAATATTTCATGTTGTAAAATCATTTATATGTAAACTATGGTTTTTCAAAATAAGTCCAGTTAATAAGTCCAATTAATTTCATTGCAAATAGTTTGTATCCTTAGAAAATAACCTGAATTGTTTGCTCAGTTGATTCCTCAGTTTGGTTTCAAAAAGATTCTCATGATTTACAGGAAGATTCAAGATTTTCCTAATGGGAATTAAATCGAATTCATTGTAAATGTGAGAATGCAAATTAAACATTCCTTATGAAGTAGCTCTTCAAAGAGAGAGATTTTTTGAGAAAGTTCATCTTAAGAATCAGTGATTCCTCTTAAGGGAATTAATGGGTGAAGGGAAGATTTCATCATTGGCGAGTAGTTATCCTTCTTTTGATATTCTAATCTTCCATTATAGGAAAATTAAAGAAATTTGAAATGGAAGAAAGTTAATACAAGATTGCAGAAATATTATGGAATGACTGGCAAAGACGGAAATTCAGAACAATCTGCCTATGCTATAGAGTGTGGCTGTGGGCTGTCATTTGACACCTGTTGCCTGTAAGATGACATCTGCAATGCTCACAATTACATTAAAATGTTATTTTAATGTTCAGAAATTAGAATAGGCAGAATTCTCTCCTCTATCATATCTTATGACATTTTGCTTATGACATTTCCCAAGTATATGTTGTGACACACAATTTTGGGTAATTTTGATTGGCTTTGATCGTTTGTTGATTACCATTGCTCAGAATCATGGAGTTTGAAGGAATTGCTTAAGTAATTGCCTTTATTCGCTTATTCACTACAGCATCAAAAAAAAAAAGTATTGGTAGTTGTCTAGTCTCTATTTGAGCACATCTAGCGAAAAGGAACCCATTAACCTATCTGGATAATTAGGTCCATTATCAAACTGTCCTTACTATTTGATTATTATTTTTTTAACATTCAGTAGAATTATGCCCTCCTATCATTTAAATCTATCATTGCAAATCTTGTACTCTGGTATGAAAGAAAACAAAACTTATACCTTTTTCTATGTAACATCTTTTTGGTATTTTAGGAATGCTATCAGCATCCCTCAGCTGGCTTTCTCAAGAACTTACCCAAGTCCTTCAGTCTTTCTTCATAGAACTGTTTCTATTCCCCTGATTATCCTTGTTGCCTTCTCTGGATCTGTTTCAATTTTTATAAATACTTAAAGTGGTGTGCCCAGAACTGTACAAGTGCTTTAAGTAGTGCCTGTACAAAGCAGGATACGGTGAAATGATTATTTGCTGTGATTCAGAAATTACATTTCTGTTGGTGCAGCCTAAGGTTGTATTATACTTTTTTGCAACCATATCGCACAGCTAACTTATATTCAGTCTGCAGTTAAACACTTTATCAAGTACTTTCTCACATGTACCTTGCCAGATATTCTCTATTCAATACTTGTGCAGATAATCTTTTTTCTGATGAAATTTGCTCTTGTTTCTGTTAATTCTCATTATTTTATATTCAGCCAATATCTCTAACTTGCCAAGATTATTTTTTTTCCTGTGTGGTGTCCAAGTAGATACACTATCCAATTTGCTATGGAATCATTGAGTGCTTTGTTTAGTACAATTTTTGAGTCAGCTTTGTATCCCCTTAATTATATGCCATCCAGCCCATGCTTCCAGAATGGGGTAGCTGTAATATATCTGATTAATAATGATAATGATCATGCGTTGGTTGTTCATCAGCATGTCACATGTTATTTTATCTTAATGATTTGCTGAAATCATGTTATATTATGTTCACAGAATTCCCATAATCTATTAAGGAAGTTGCCCATTCTACATTTCTATATTTATCTAGATTTCTATATTTGTCTAACTTTTGATAATTGCTACATAGTTTTCAAGAACCTTATGAAATAATCTTTTACAATAATTTTAAAAATGTTTCCCAAATGTTGATGTCAGACTAAACAGATATGGAACTCAAATATGATATCAGATCTAGATTAGTTTTCTTCTTCTTTTTCCTTTTGATGGCGAGTAGCATTTGCTGCTTTTCAGATATTTGACATCTTGTCAATTCTTTGGGATTTCTCAAAAATAATAACTCAGTATTCTGCCAAAACATCAGTTAGTATCTTAAGTATGCTAGGAAATTATTCATAGCATCCTTCTCTGACTCAGTTTATTTTTTGTTTTCTGACACCAATTCCATATTATAATTCCTGACTACTTGTCTGTATGTTTCTTTTGTAACTTGGACCACTTCCTAATTTTATGTGTCCAGTTTTTATTTTCAAATATTCAATAAAGAATAAAGATGAATGTGTTGATTTCTGAAGGCAACAGTAGAGATACAAGCACTTTAACTTCTTTGTGTAATCCAGGTCATTGTCATGTCTGATGTTATTTTATTATTTGTATTTACAAAAAACAGACTTGCTCAATTTACTAATCTTATTTTTGGATCAGTCTGCCTCTAAGACCATCACCTTTCTTATAGATAAACAGAATGGTAGCTAGAAATGAAACTACAGTAATATGAAGTGTATATACAACTGTACAAGTTATGTAAAATTTAGTGGTTAATCTAAATAAATTCACTCCAACTTTTTTCAAATTAATATGAATTTGATTCAAACGTTATTATGCCAAGTGATAAATTAAAACTTGGTACTCAATTGCTTTGAAACTCATCAAATTTAGTACTCAACACATTTTGATGCAAAAATTTAGTCCCTAATTGTTTGTTTGGTATTCAACTCACAAACTAGAACCTGTTATCAGCTGCCTTTTGACTCACTACATTATTCCTTATGGGAAAAGTTTGTTTGGCTCTCATTGTTTTTGGTACCCATTGTACTTCCCGGAACCAATTAATGTTGAGTACTAAGGTACCATTGGTATAACTAAACTGGATGTTTTTAGTCTCATCACAGTTACTTTGCTTTCTTCCATAATCTTCACAGTAGTGATTCCTATACTCAGTTATACCAGTGACACATGAATTTCAGAGTATTTATACACAGACACACACACACACACACACACACACCTATATTACTTCAATTTAAAACATAAAACTAAACAATTGATGTATATCCAAGCCTAAAAGGAATAAATAAAATTGGCAGATGCTACTTTCATGATGAACTGTGATAAAGTATATGTGGGATAACCTATTTCCTAGTGCTGGGAATAGCATTTTGTCGTAGCACCAATCGATTGATTACAACAGTTTTATTGTAATACACTTATTAGTGGAACAGTATTATAATATTGATGGAATTCTAAGTAGCTAGTTGGAAGGTAGAAGATATGTAGGAATATAGGTTTGTTACATTTGATTGTTGTACAATGAGATTTTGGGATTAATATATACAAGGCATTTTGAAGAATCATAAGCAATATTGTTTAATAAGATTATCAGAAACATAAGCATAATACTAGTAGACAAAGATGATGGTTATTGATGCAAAAGAAGAACTAAAGCTACAATTGAGAATAGTCAATATCGTATATAATTTGAAGACCTGGGAACTAACATATCTGTTTTTTATTCTGCTTTTTGTACCAGATTGCTTGATTAAAAATTAATTCATCAAATTGAATGTTTTATCCCTTATTAGCCTTATAAGGGTTTGATATACCCATTTAAACGTTTGTCTCTATTTTAGCTCCACAATATTCTGATGACTTTCAACATACTCTTTCTTGTTCTCACTCTTAGTTTAGTGTAGTGGTTAAGGTATCAGGCGAGAAACCAGGAGACAGTGAGTTAGATATAAAGCCAATTGGGTGACTTTTGGCCAATCACTTTCTCTCAGCCCTAGGAAGAAGGCAATGGCAAAGCACTTCTGAAAAATTTTGCTAAGAAAACAGCAGTTTCTGAGAATTGGAGACAATTGAACAGAAAAAAAAATCCTTAGGAAATTACTAGATTAGGGGAAGGGTTATTAGGTTATATGCTGAGACAGATCTAAAAAAAAAATAAGCCCTTTGTTGGGGAATTTAGCAACTTAGGATAAGTTAGAGACAAGGATTTGATTTAAGCTATTTCTTTAGTTAGAATTTGTTATATGGCATCTATTAACATGCTCTATTAACAAAAGGACTGATCAAATTGACTTTTAAAGGCAAAAATGTTTATTTATCAAAATAATTTTCAAGGTAAAACACCTTGTATTAGTGTACATAGAATAATTATAACATTTTAAATAGAATTAACAAGAGATTTCTAAATATATTTAAATATTTATAAAATTACTTGCCTTCCTCAACACACACACACACACACACACACACACAAATTACATAGCAGGTAATGTAATTCAATGGTATAATTTGGGTATAGGTCAGTAATATATTTGCATATATTGGTTTTTGTCCCCAAAACAGCATGCTACGGAATTGTGCAAGTACCCACTGGACCTTGGTTTTGTAGAAAATGTGAATCTCAGGAAAGAGCAGCTAGAGTGGTAAGTCTGAATTAGTCGGTATAATTTGCAACATATTTATAATTATTTCTACTGGCCAATATATATGCATACTGAAAATAAATTGTATTTATCAGGGAATGACAGTTTCTCTTTCATCAGTCAATAATGGAAATGTAAACAAGTTTGAAAGAGTAAGCATTCTATTTTTATATTTTTGCCTGGATGTTTTAATTAGTTCTAGTTTCAATTTCAGAGTATAGAAAACTAGACAGGGCACCCATTTTTGCTTTGAACAATATCATATTATATATTCCATGGCTACATTCCTTCCTATCTCCACCCTCCACCTACCCTCTTCAGAGAGGAAAAATGAATGACCTGTGAGTAAAAGTGCAACTTTCATTTTTTTTCTTTGAATTTCTGCTATAAATTGAAAAATAATCTAGATGCCAAAGGTTTCTACCAGCACTTAAAAACATGAGTAGTTGCTTCTTGTAGTTTCTGGTCTTTGCATCAAAATTGAAACTATTATGAATATGCTATGGAAGTCTAAGAGAGGCAAATCTACTCTTCGATTTCATTCATGTTATTGCTGTAATTGACATATGGATAATTGGGAGTAAGAATTGCAGTTCTAAAAGATAACTTCTACAAGTATTGTCAATGCATTCTGATAGCAATAGCACTTAGACTTATATATCGCTTCACAGTGCTTTACAGCCCTCTAAGCAGTTCACAGAGTCAGCATATTGCCCTCAACAATCTGAGTCCTCAGTTTACTGACCTCAGAAAGATAGAAGGCCTTGAGCCGGTGAGAATCGAACTGTCGAACTGCTGGCAGCCGGCAGTCAGCACAAGTAGCCGAAGTAGCCTGCAGTACTGCATTCTAACCAGTGCACCACCAGGATTCTTATTCTGATAGTTTATTGTTGGAAGTGGTGTAAAAAAGTAAATAAATTTTGATTGGAAATATGCATGAAATCTTAAATTCCTATTTTCTTTTATATTATTTTTTTGGAACCAGGCAAAGATGATCCACTGTTGTGATAGATCAGGATCTGTAACTTCAAATTTATAGCATTGAATTATGTTTGGAAAAAGCTCATTAAATTTTAATGATGCTTTCATTTGTACATCATGCTAAACCATAACTTAATATAGCATACACAGATAGAAAGAATCTCAGCAGATCTTTTGCTGACTTCATAACTTCCCTTCTTTAGTGTATTAATGGGGGGAAATAATTGTCTTCTTCTTTATGCAAATTGAGAGTTATGTTAAAGTAGGTCAGTTTCAAACTTCTGAAACTGTTTTTTGTAATTATGTTAGTTTAATATAAACTATAATTCTCAAGTAACTTACATAGCTAAAAGCAAGGCTAGTGGAAGCTGTTTTCTGATCTGCAGTATTTCGCCAATCTATGCCACATAGATGCATTGGTACTATAGTTTCAAAATTATATAATTATATTACTAAGAATTGCATTACTATTATGTTGGGATTATACTAAATTGGGAAAGGTTACTTTAGTGCAATTATAAATATTAGGTTATATTATAGGATTTGCTTTCCATTTTCAAGATTTAAATTTCCTGTGCACAAGGATAGAACTCTTTCTTTATAATGTCCCTTTGTCTACTATATAATAGATTTCTGTAGCATTCTCATTGTCTTACATAAACCTGAAGGAATACCTAGCCTATTATTGGCAATATATTAGGACATTGACCAGTTTTATTTAGTAAGAAATAAGTGAGGATGTAATGAAGCTTAAGAATTCAGTTTAGTTCTGTTACAGTTGATTGCTCTTTTTATATCAGTTACTGTATTTATATGGGTGGTTCAGTGTTGTAATTTTTCCATTTATTTGATGTTTTGATGGACTTGATATCTACTACATATAGGTGCAGTTTAGCATATTGTTTTCTTGTGAGTCAGTTAAGTCCTTTGGTGGCATGCATTTTTAGGGTGTGTATATGGTATGGTGTGGCAGTATACCATACTGCATATTGCTTTGCTTTGCTTTGTATGAATTATAGTAGCTTCTTACTCAAGTAACAGATGAAACAATAGGCTAGGTTCAAACATCATGCTATGCTATGCTTTATTTTCACTGTGGGCAAGATTGATCGGAGTGTTAGAGCTCAATTCCTTTTCCTTTGGGGACAGTCTGGTTGTGGTTAGCAATATGGGCATTGAAAGAGGGCTGAAATGTGGATCTGTATGATCTATATGTGTGGTGATGCTGAATACTACATTCTTTATGGTTTTTCTGCTTTTCAAAAGCTCTTTGCTAAAAGAGATGAAACATTTATGGAAATGTAGATGGTTTACTAAATCAAGCAATTTTCAAAGAAAGGACAGTAATAATGATTTGGAATGCACGTATGCCTAGTTTTTTTTTAATGCATCACTCTTCTGTTTTATATAATTGGATATTTGGATAGCTGATTTAATAAATACAGATTTCTGTCTGACTCTTGGCTTTTATCTATTATTATAAAAAGAACTTTATTTAAATGTGGTATAATATCTATAGTTACTGTAATCCATTTTGATCATTTTTGTAAAGCTTTTGAAAGGATCCTCAACAGGATTTCTTCGTCAAGGTTACTATTTTTGTAATGGTTTTGTCCATTCCCATGCTAAAATTTGTTCCACTTTATTTTCTAAGAATAAATTAGAACTGTAAATGTAAAGATACTTATGCAGATTAATTTCAGTATCTGAAATATTACTGTAACAATAGATGTGTAATTTTGCAAGGAAGAATGCTGAATTAGTTCCATTCTGACCTGTTTTTTTTTTTTGATTGCTATCATTTTCCTTTAGATAGTGTCTAGTCAAGAAATACTTGTAAATATTAATCTATTTTGCTTGTAACTAGTTCTTGATTTAATTTTTATATACAATGTACATGATTTGATTTTAAACTCTGTTCCATATTTTTATTAAGTGTATTATTTTTCACATGATTATTCAGAATCCTACTCAGAACCTTTTAGAATTCATGTGTTGCTTTGTGGCAAGTCCATCTCACAAATACATCACTCAACAAGGTATGGGTCCTGCCAAGCTTTTTGGTTGCTTTAACCATCACGGTATTTGCATATTTATACTTGAGATTATTATTTCTGTTTTGCATAAATTCTTCCTTTTAAAAAAATGTTTTTTCTTTTAAAATTCTTGAAATTATCTTCAAAACTCTATAGATATGTTCATCAGGATATCCTTCTACTACAAGCTTATGTTATGACTCTCAAGGACTCTTTACTTGTCAGCATTGTTAGGCACTTACTAAACATGCTCATCAAAATCATTCTGTTAATTTGTGAGTCTCTCTTTGAACTTCCTGAAACAAGCATTAAGGATAGTAGATTCCAAGCTATCGTAATTCCTTTGTTCTTCTTTATGCCTCCTACCATATCTCCAAAATTGCTCAGCAGCTTCCTTGTCTGAGAGATCTGCTGATCTCCACTTCCTGTAGAAGACACTTATGTCTGTGTTGCACTATTGTTGGCCCCCAAAAATTCTTCTTTGAGATTCAAAACCTTCTAAAAGGCCTGCCCTGCCTAATTCCAGCCAGAAGTAAAAAAAAAAACCCGGAACTATACAAATCAGGCCCCTCTTAACCTCTGGGTCCCAAAGCTTGGGGGAAACAGCTAGGTCTTTAATGCTTAATGCTTAAATGCTATTAGGATCAAACTGTCTGGATCTTCCAAGAGATTGCTGTTTCATAAGGCAGGCATTATGATAGGATTATCTTTATCCGGAAAGTTTTTTCCTTCCAAAGTCAATCTTAATCTTTCACCTGAATCAGAATGTTATATTGCCACATTTTGCCAATTGCTCAAGTCATTGAAAGTTTTTGGATGTCTACAATATTCTCATATTTTACTTGGCCAGCAAGATATTCTTTTGCTGGAAGCAAATTTTATATCTGGATTTCCTCTGACATTTTAAGGCCATAGTTTATCCCTTAGCATTCTCCAAATGGAGGTGGCGATCATAATGCTTTGTTATGAGTTAGCAAAACAGCCATGCTTCCTTCTTACTTGTGCTCACTTTTCCAAACTGATGGTAGCGTTAGCATCTTTCCTCTATGGCAGTTCCATACTGAACTTATGCTGGATAGCCACATAGAGTCTTCCCCCTTTCATATCCTTCTGTAGACTGGACCTCTGTCCCTAAGGAGGTGCAAGGTTTGGAAGGGCTACTCTCTTCATACCTAATGTGGCAAGCCTCTCTTACAGGTAAGAAGTTGTTACTAATCCATGTGTGTTAATCTCAGACCACAGTGAAAAACTGGTTGCTTAGCTATCACTTCAGTTCTTTGATTGGTTGTTTGTATCAGGTGACTATTCTTCCTTTGGTTTCGCTGCATCAGTTTTAGCAACACAAGGGGCTTGGTAGAAGTTTAGTTTAAGATATTCGCAATTGAGACCTTGTACAGAGACATAAGCCTTGAGTGTGAAATTGTAAAAATCATTTAAAGAATTGTAATTACAGGAATGTAAATAAATCATAGCTACCTGAAGTATTGTCTCATGGAAAAATAAATCCAAATTTAATAATATAGTACGTGAAAAAATATACTCAATATGAGAGAACATTAAGAACGGAATGGTAAATACAATGGGATCCTGACTGTATTTGTATAAATCTCTACCATATGGTGTGATTGCACCTAGCAAACAATTTACAGTTTGAATAAATATATGTATATATTTAATTTAAAATGCAGGTGGTCTTCATTTAGTGACTATAACTGGACCTGGAAACATGGTTTTATTAAGTGATCACTAAATGAGATTTCCACTGTATTCATGATCTTATTTCAATTTTCCTTTGCTTTATAGACTCCAAGGTTATATATATGAGAATTAGTTGTAAAATTACTTTTTCATCATTGTTGTAACTGCAAATGGTCATCGTATGAGGCAGTCACTAAATTAGGAGTACCTATATTTGTATAGCTGCCCATCTTAGAGCACAACTCCTGGTGGCTCATAACTGTAATAAACTGCAAAAACTGACCATAATCATACAAACTAAAAGTAAAAACCTGGTGTCTCAGTCATTCTGTTAGAATGCCCTGATAACCAATCCATAGGGTCCACTCCACTATATCCCAGTGCATGTCAGAAAGAACAAAAGGAATCTGAGATTCCTTCAGCAGAGGATCTGTACCAAGTGGAAGCCTGAGCCTTGTATTTGGGGTTAGAGTTCTAGATCAGTGTAATCATACTTCTCCCTTGAAACAAAAGTAATTAGCATATTTTAACAACATAATATTCAGCCTTATTAAAATGTACTTTACAGGTTATTGTCACATTTTAAGCTAGCAGGTATATCTAGCTTTCCAAGAGTATCATAGAACGTCCTTTCATAAAATAGTTGCTCTTATATGATTAATTAAGCTGGATGAAAATTAATTTTATTAAGATTCAACATAGGTGACATACATGAAAATGGAAGTTTAAAATATATGCCAATTTAATTTAATTATCATCATATTTAGCACTTTTTATCTAGTCTTCCAAAATCTTTCTTTTTCAAACCTAATCTAAGCATTTTAAAACTTTGGATCATCTCATCAGGCCTTCCTTATTGTTTTTCCATAACGTCAGTCTCTCAGCTTTCTGTTGCTTGACATTATTTTTCTTTTTCCATTTACTTTTTGAGTTGCATTGCTTCCTTTTCCTATAATATTGTATTAGCTGGACTAGACTTGCAGAACTTCTAGAGGGGAAAAAGCCACATTGATACATTTAAAATAATCACAGGTCACAAAGGAATACCTGGCATGCTAATCGGTTGTTTGGCAGCTAGTAGCACAGTGATAGGGAGAGTGCTGACAATGTTGATAAGTCTTGGAGGTATTGAGGCGCTCAGTAGTGTGTCTTTCTGGGTGATGGTGCAATGGTGGGTCCTTGCAGTGGCAACATTGGCAGCAGGGGATTTAATGAATTTCAGAAAACTCCAGGCCGCACAAGGCGATTTGGCTGGCAAATCCCATGTTGTGTCTTGTCATAAATGCCCTAGTGCAGGGGTGTCAAACTGCCAGCCCGCGGGCCGGTTGCATCATATGGAGGCCGCGCCCATCCCAGCTCTGGCAATGCAAAAAAAAAATTGCGATACATCGTGACACGTCACGTGACATGGCGAGTTTGACACCCGTGCTCTAGTGTGATTCCTGAGCTTCACACATAGCTCCACCAAAGAACAAGAATCATGTGCGTTTCAAAAAGGTCTCTTTAATGCTAGCCTCAGACAAAAAGAGTAAATTCACAGTCAGACTTATAGTAAGTTAATTAAGGTGGAGTCTTCTTCAATGGTTTCCTTTGCCTGACCCTTATATCTTGGCTGTGCTATCTTTTTAAACCTAAATTCTACTTGTCTTCCTTCACTTCCTTTTGAGTCTCTCACAGTATTCCCTTTTACTGGGCAATGGTAATAAAGTCTGACCTTTCCTTTTTCTCTTTGAAATATGCCTGAGCAAGTGGAAAAAATGAAAATAAAATAAATATTAGGTGTGAGCATGTCTGTGGCTGAAGTGCACCTGCAATAATCATTATCTACAATTTACCCAATAAGGGTTCTTCCTCATTGTGGATGTAATGAATTATACCTTTCATCACATCCAGCGTGCATTGGTCTTATTGGCTGAAAAAGATTGGAATTGCAGATTTGGGGGATATAGATTTGAAAAACATTGTTATAAAATATGGAAGATATTATGTTTTATTTAATTTTTGAAATTATCTTTCAAAATATTGAAAATGAAGAGATATAAATATCTAAGAGATCTCAAAATGCTTTCCACCAGTGTTTTCATGAAAGTTTTTGTTATGCAGAAGCATCTGCAGTAATCTATCTCATGTTGGAATTGTGTACAGGTAATCCCCGAGTTGCGAGCATTTACTTAACGCTCGTTCGAAGTTACGTGACAAGCGCCCCCTAGTATGTATGAGCAAGTTCCAAAATCACGAATATTGCAGCACCACAGCAATCGTTCGCCCTTACGAACGACTGTAGAGGTTCTGCAGCATTCACCCTATTTCCCCCCCCCCCACTCCCCACAACTGCTTCCCTCTCCCTTCCTGCCACACTGGATATATTCACCTTGCAAAATCTGTCTCCTCTCTGTCGTGGTATTCTTTCTCTTTGAGAGAGAGGAGAGTTGGTTTGAAAATGGTTTTCGCACCGACAATGGAAGCTTTTTGGTGCCGTAATATCGCGCAAGTTCAAACACAAATTCTCTGCAAAAGTCATAATGGCCCCGAGAAGCTTCCGTTCTGGGAGGGGGAATTGTTTGCTTCCTTTGCATGTCTATGGGACAAAGCGTGTAATTGGAGTCGGCCGGGCAAGGGAACCAATGCCATCTGTTACTGGGTGTGCTGCTGACTCGCGTGCGCCGGCCTCAGTTTGAGGGCAGAAACAAAGCCTTCACTTGAGCAGGGAAGCATCGCGGAACCAGGCCCCTTATACCTGTGTCCAAGCCACCGCTGGCGGCCGCGGCACCCACCTAAGCAGCCATGATCCCCCCTCCCCAGCCAGTCACCCACTCTGCCTGACCTACTCCTTGCCTGACCAGCCGGCTGGCACAAATCCTGACCGCTCTTCTCCTTGTTGTCCTCCCCACTCAAGCGGCAGCAGCGGCTTGAGTTTCTCAGCACAGTCCAAAATGAAGAAAGTGGAGATGCAGCAGAAGGATTTCTCTCAAGAAGACCCACGTGTGCTGCTTGCTTGATTGCGCTGGCCTTATTGAGAGCAATCCCGCTGCTGCGCGTCTGCTTTTTTCCACTCGGATGGGAGGCAAGAAACTCAAGCTGCTGCCACTGCTTGAGTAGGGAGGACGACAAGGAGAAGAGTGGTCAGGATTTGTGCCAACTGGCCTGCCAGGCAATGAGTAGGTCGGGCGGTGTGGCTGGGTGGCTGGAGAGATAGAATCATGGCAGCTCAGGTGGCTGCTGCCACCAGTGGCTTGAGTTTTGAAATGCCCCATAGGTGCTGAAACATTTTTTATCCAAACGGAAACCTGACAGAGACTTCAAGCTCCGTATGCCTGGAATGGGGTGCTTGGGAAATGGAGCCTTCTGCTCCATTTCTAAGTGCGCATTGGCAGCCACGTGGAGCTTCTAGTCTCTTTCAGGTCTCCGTTCGGATAAAAAGTGTTTCACCTCCTATGGAGCGCTTCAAAACACAGCCAATCCCTGCGTTTTGAAGTGCTCCATAGGCGCTGAAACACTTTTTATCCAAACAGAGACCTGAAAGAGACTGGAAGCTCCACATGGCTGCCAATGCTCACTTAGAAACGGAGCTGTCTGCTCTGTTTCCCAAGTGCCCCATTCTAGGTACACGGAGCTTGCAGTCTTTGTCAGGTCTCTGTTGGGATAAAAAGTGTTTCAGCGTTCTATGGAGTGTTTGAAAATGAAGCAAATGCTTGGTTTCCAAGTGCCCCATAGGTGCTCAAACTCTTTTTACCTGGATGGAGACCTGATAGAGACTGGAAGCTCTTGTGGCTGCCAGTGGGGCACTTGAGAAACGGAGCATTTAGCTCCGTTTCTAAGCATGCATTTGCATGCAGACGGATCTTCCAGTTTCCCCAAGTGGCGGAAAGGAGTTGGGGTGGGAGCAAGCACTGCAAGAGTTCAAGCTCCCATTCTCTGTAAAAGAGGATCAGTGCCTGAACTCGCACGATATTACGGGCACCCAGGAGCTTCCATCAAATCTCCTCTCCCTCAAAGGCAGAAACCAAGGCAGAGAGGAGTTGGATTGTTCGAGGTACGAGATTCACTCCCATGAGTTTTTGAGATATGAGTGAAATGGGAAGGCTCCATTATACTCGTAACTTGAGGACTACCTATACATATAAAACAGAAAGACTTCAGAAATTTTTCTCATCTCCCATGGATCAGTGTAAATTCATATGGAATTAGTAACAATCATGAGGAAATATGGAGCTCTGATTAAGGCAAAGGAAGGTTTTTAATGCATGAAAAATTATCTTACTAATGTCTTTTCCTAACTGGAAAAACTAAATTACTAGTTAAAGATATTTCATACATTATGTTTTTCTTTCGTTGTTGTTCATAATTGTGTTTATTTTCCTTTAGAAATGTGAGTTGTGCCCTCACAAGGATGGTGCTTTAAAGAGGACTGATGGTGGTGGTAAGTATTTAAAAACTTTTCTTTAAAATTCTTTGCTTATGAAATTACATTTAAATAACGGCTTACCCCTTTTTCTATAGTTCTGTTTCTGGACATATAAAAAAATGTTTAGAAGTGAAACATCTGGAATAGAATATGCAATGCTTGTTCCTTGATTATTCTGTTATTCTGTCTGAGTGTTTTTTTAGTTCCTTTATATTTAAGCTTTTAACCACTTATAACTTGGTCAGAGTCATTTTTGCGAGTTGAACAGCCATATAAATTAAAATTTAAAAAATAGTACAATTAATTGGACTTCAATATGAGTTGTAAAACTTTTTAGGTTACAATCTATAAATTTTCTGATAGTAAAAATATCTGAATTTTTTGTATACTATTTATTGTATTTGGTAATGTAAATGTTCATCCATATAAAATATGTTTAATTTTACATATGGTCATGAATTTGAGAAAATCATTTTTTTCCTTAATTCATATCTTGTTACACATGGTAAATAAGAGAATAGTATTATGTTAGAGGGCTGTATATAAATTGTACTCTGAATTAATGAAGAAATTCTTTAGTGTACAGTATGTGACTAAATGTACTTTATAATTCAATCTGAAGCTTTAATTTACTGTTCTCAAGTTGCATGTGTAAAATGAGGTGCAAGTATTCAGTGATAGAATACTGTAAAACTACTTTAAAGTTATTATCTTCCACTTCTGCTTTGGCAAATTGTGGAAAGAGATGAAAATCTTTCTTTTCCTACAAACTGATCCTTACAAATAAAAATAAATTCAGTTTTCCTTTTTAAATATACATTTCATAACAAAGCAAGGTTTGGATGTTTACACAAATTCTATCTTTTGAGTAAAAGATGGATGGTGTTTTTTAATGCTACTTTTAAGAGTTTTCAGTTAAACATGACTGTTTGTGTGTGCTATGTTGCTACTCCATGAATGAATCATTTAGTTAATGCTTGAGAGGATGCTGTGATGAATGTTGTTATTGTAACCAGTTATAATGGAAGAACACAAGCACCAAGTTTTGTGATAATAGGATTGCTTTCCCTCTGGATTCTATGGATGCAGTAGATTTTTCAGAATGGTTTCTGCTGTTCTACAGGAATTCTGGTTGATTTCTAGAAAGCACTTAAGGGTAATGACATATGATGGCCCTGGAGAAGACTTATAATAATCTGATGTCTTCCACATGCTTTAGTCTATAATTCACTTGATCCTTGCATATCTATCACATTATCTAGAAGTGATATGAGTTGTAAACTCATTTTAGAAGTTTGCTTTAGAAAATGTACTCTTGTGAATATTCTGATATTTTAGATACTTTGTAAAAGTGAGAACAACGTGATATGGAAAGGTAAAAGAAAAGTTGGGGCAAGTCAAGCTAAGCATGGGCTTAAATTTATGTTAAGGGTTATTCTTTTGAGATGATAGTGAATACATTTATTATTACAATTCTATCCTACCCCCAGAGTGTTTAGAAAGTAAAATGTATTATTTAAAAACAAATTATCTTTCATGATGCTTCAGATGGTGATAATTATCCTAGGATGATAGGGGAATCTAGCTGAGTAGACTTCTCTTAAGATTATGTTTACTTTCTGCCACCTCTCCAGGAAACTTTCTCATGGGCCAACTGATGGTAATGATTCTCTTGGGCAGGGAAACAGGTCCATCCAAAGAATCTTGTATGATAATGAGTAAAATTGCATGGTGGCTATAATCTCCCTTTCTTCCTCTCTTATCTTTTTTTTAAAACCACCTTTTATCTGTCCAATGCCATCTAGTGGAGCTTTAATGAACTGCAGATAATGTGTTGCAACCTGGCTAACTTGATGTTTACTTTTGAGATTTTTCTACATATATACTCTTTTATTATAGTGTTTTCCATAAGTTACATGGATGGCATTTTATATTATATGCTGTTAGATATTCTGGGGGATACATATTTGCCATGTATGGCTGCACACAAATTTTGAAATATAAATGATCTATCAAACATTACTTATTCAGGTTAATAAGTTAAAATTATTAGAAGAGATATTCTTCTTTAGAAATATCTTAAGAACTCTCTTCTTAATAATGCATGCCTAAACATGAAAATCTTTCTAAATTTTTCTAGGAAAACATGGCTTTTTTGCCAGGAAAAAAATCACAATAAAATTGTAACACCCAGTTTTTGTGTGTTTTGAATTATTAAAGTTCAGATTAAAACCTTGAAAAATTGTGAACTATCTTAAAGATAAAGGACAGAGATCTAATGTGCAGAATTGCTAAATATGAAGGCAAAGGATGCATCTTGATGATTTGTTTGTAATTGTTCTTAGGCTGTGGTGGCTTTTCCCACCTTTTGTGTGCTTAGTTACTGTCCTGTCCACTTTTAGTAAATTGTTTCACTTAATGTTGTAGTATTGCATAATTGTTTTTCATCTGACAAACTAGCAAAGCATCTTGATTTTTTTTGTATAACATTTCACTCTAATTTAAAATCCAGAAGCTTTCTGTAGTTGATAATATATAGCCAGATTTCAATAAAAATTAATCACTATGTTTTAGTCTTGTTCAAACTTGCATATTTTGAATGCCTTTTCTTGTTTAACTGTCCTCGATTATGGCAACTGAAAGACAAAATTAGTAACCATATAGTATGTTTTCCTTTTTATATCATATTTTCCTTTTATGTAACTTAGAGACTCCATTGTAAGGGAAACTTACAAATTAATTGTGAGGGGAAATCTAGTCTCTCTCTCTCTCTCTCCTTTGTGTGTGTGTGTGTGTGTGGCTTTGTGGTAATCTTGTTTTTAATTTGTTTGGAAGTCTTTAGTATACACAGTGAAGTTCTTTAGTTTTGTTAAATGTAAAGGCTTTGTTGGGATTGAAATCTGCTTCAATTGGATGATGATCAGGAATGCTGTAGAACGGCATTCTTTGTTAGTTTTATAGCAGGATTTCTCAAAAGCATCTGCTTGGTTGAAAGCCAACTTAACAATGCAATAGTTTTGTTGTCATTTTCTAAGATTTGACTGGGGATCTCCTAGCTTATAAAGAATGTCACACCCTAGTTTTTGAGTCAGCATTTTTCTAACCCTAAATCTACATTATACTTTTATTTATAAAAAATCCTAGTGCAAAATTAGTATGGTATCCCTAGAAAATATCTATCTATCTATCTATCTATCTATCTATCTATCTATCTATCTATCTATCTATCTATCTATCTATCTATCTATCTATCTATCTATCTATCTATCTATCTATCTATCTATCTATCATCTTTATTTTTTAATATTTAATAAAATCTCCACATTGAGTTTCAAGAGGCAAGATTTGCCATGTAGTAGATTTTGATATAAAGAAACCATTGTAAACTTATTTTGAAAAAGGTTCCTATTTTCAAAAGTAACATTTTAAATGTTGGTAGAGCTGTAACTTTCTAACTTTACTATTCAACATAGGCATTCACCTTGTGTATGATAAGATTGATTAAGCCTCTCAGTCTCTTTGTGAAGATTTGTAAATAAGTGAGGTATCCCATCACAGGACTTATGTAGAAAAGAAATAAGTTATGGATTTTGGTAGACTGTATAGCTTTAATCATTATTCTTGGAACTGTTCATAAATACACCATTGCACATTTAAACATAGCACTCTTTCTTAAAGCCTAAAAGATCTACTGTGAAACCATGAAATAGTGGATGAATGGTGTGGAATTAATCTGTATTTTTCAATACTGTGTCTTTGAGTAAGTGAAATAATATTATTACTTTTGGATATTAGAATAATCTGTTTCAAGTGTGGGATTGGTCAAGTGTGGGATTAGTGATATTAGTCAGCATCAAGCCTTTTGATAGTGTGAGGCTAGAGCCTAGGTAAGTTCTACAGTTTAGCTATATGGCAGAGGTGTCAAATTCGCAACGTCATGTGACATGTTGCGATGTATCGTGACTTTTTTTCCATTGCCGGCAATGGGGTGGGTGTGGTTTCGCCATGATGCATCCGGCCTGTAGGCCGGCAGTTTGACACCCCTGCTATATGGGAATGTGTTGTGTTCAATGGTTGATCAATATGAATGCATTAATGCATTACATATGGTGGTGTGGCTCAAATGATTAGTGACATAATAAAATGATCTGTCCTTAACTCCCTCTGTCATACTTGCATCATATAAACTGCATAAGTTATCCAGAAAAAGGTAAATTCTCCAGAAGAAGGTATTTTAACACTTACCTTCTTATAGCAGCTAGCAGTTGCCTGTTTTTTTTTGCCAGTAGTAGCCCTAATAAGAGTGAGATTAGCTTTGTTCTTCCTACTACCCAGACTGTTGGGGTTAATGGCATGAATTGATTACATGGATTTCATTTGTACCTTGTCTTCTTCAGATATTCATATTGGACTTTATGACCAGATTGTAATGATTAATCAACCAAGCTACAGCTTGGAAGACTGTAAGTTCTAGCCCTGCCTTAGTCACAAAACCAGCTGAGTGACCTGGGGCAGGTCATTCTCTTTCAGACCTAGAAGAAGGCAGTGACAAGCCACTTCTGAAATACTGCTAAGAAAACTTCAGGGACTAGTCTGTGTACCTGCCAGGAGTCACAACTGACTCGATGTGCCAAAAACAAAAACAGCAACAACAAAAATCACACAGGAGATTGGGGGAACCTTTTGTTGAAAGGTATACATGGGAAGCTTATTCATAGCCAGGAAAGACAGCCATAAGTTGCAAGTATAATTTTTAAGATTTTTTTTTTTTAAATCCTTTGTTACTCAAACTTAGCCTTTCTTCGATCCTGAAATATGATAGCATAATGTCAGGGAACTTAGTAAGAGGGAGCCATTTTTGGTTTTTAGGCATAGTTGCTCATTCCTTATTTAGAAGACGTCTAAATTGCTTGAAGGAACATTGAATGGGACCAGCTGGACTGCAATCTGAAATTTGATATTCTTTTAAAATACCTGTAGATATTCAAAGTGATAAAACATGGGTTCAGCTAATCAACATTAGCTGATACTTTTCAGTATCAATGATTTCAGATTGCTTTTAATATTCCTTCTGCATTACAATAAGAAAGGATAACATTTAATTAATTTTAGATTCAGTTTTGTAATTATATCCTGCAGGATTCTATCTGTTTTGTTTGTAAAGTTTTGTCAAATTAAATAGGTATTCAGAATTGGGACATTCTTAATATTTTAGTCAAATATTTATTTATGTATTTATATATTTAGTTAGTTAGTTTTTATGCCATCCATCATTACCAAGCAACTCTGCATGGCTTATAATACCATAAATAAAGGGAAAAAATTACAGAATTAAAACATTAGACATTAAAAATTAAAACCTTAAAATTAATGTTAAAATTGATAAAAAGAACCAATGGGTAGACGGGGTGGAGGGGCGGATCTTTTATAAATCTACTAGCCACCTCCAAAATGGAACACCTTCAGGGACCCAAGCTATTTGGCAAAGCCAGGTTTTCAGGTTCTTTTGGAAGGCTAAGAGGGTGAGGGTGGATTTCACCTCAAGGGGGATGATATTCCAAGCACTCTTCTAGCCAGGACTGCGATCTGCTCTTCCCCCTAATTGACACTGGATTTGTCTGGGGAAGTGCAATATATTAAACTCTTGGTTCCATGTACCCAAAGTCACTTGGTCTTGCCAGGATTCAGCTGAAGACTGTGGTCTCCCATCCAGGCCCCCACAGCCTCCAGGCACCGTGAGAGAGCAACACCAGTAACATTTGTGTCACCTTAGACCAGGCATGTCAAACTCGCGATGTATCGCGACTTTTTCCCCATTGCCGGCAGTGGGGTGGGCACGGTTTCAGTATGATGTATCCGGCCCGTGGGCCGGCAGTTTGCCATGCCTGCCTTAGACGGAGACACAAAATTGAGTATCATCAGTATACTGATGATACCTTATCCCATAGTGTTGGATGATCTCACCCAGTGACTTCATGTAGATCTTAAAAAGAGTAGAGAGAGTACTGAGCTCTGCGGCATGCCATACAGAACAGCTACAGATTAGATCTTTCATTCCATATTAATAAATATAGCTGGATGTAGGACTCTGGTGATCAAATACACTGAGATTTAGTATAAAGAAAAATATCAGCATATTCAGGAATTCATTAAATGCTTAAATATTTTTCTTATACTAGATGCATAAGATCAGTATATATATAATGTGTTGATAAAAATGATGTGCATTTAGTAAATGCTGATGAAAATACAGTATTTAACAAAAGCAGATGCGAAGAGTGGTAACATGGTTCCTTGGGAGAAAAGCAGCAGGAGCTACTTTCAGAAGTGATTTGCAACCTTCCCTGCCTATTTCCCCACTGAGTTTGCTTGTGGGAAGCTGGCAGGAAAAGTAATAAATGATGATCGTATGACTACGGTAGGAAGGTGCTGCACCAGCCAGAACTTTGAAGATCAGTTGTAAGTAGCACTCATTCATTGCTTTTGCAACTTCAGCATAGTTATTAACTGAGAACTACTTGGAAATTGTGAAAAATGTTGACAAATGAAAAGAACTATACATAGGAAGTTTTATTCAAGAACATGGCTGATTTAGCTCGGCAGAAAAACACATTGCTTTCTATTGTAGAAAGAGGGTGGGATGCATTAATGCAAACACTTATTGTAAATGGTTATGATTTTTAAGGAAAGAAAAATTGGGTTTTTTTCTGGAACCCCAAAGCAACCTATTATATTCTCTACATCTTCCATGCTGCACACTGACTGTTCAATTGTTGAGAACCTATAATTGTTCTGAGTTTTGGTAAACTTGATTTGAATTTTACTTTATGATTTTCTGTTAGAAATAATAGCTTAGTAAATAGAAGGATATTTAACTACCTTTATCTTTATCATTATTGGTTAACATCAAAGGGTGCCTTAAAATGTTTCGCATATAAACCTAAATTTGGCTAAATCTTTTTTACAACAGAGTAGTTAAGAAATATAATGGTATATTATATGAATGTTTTATATTGCAGTAGATGTTTATTTAATAGTGTACCTTACTATTAAATGGTACACTATTAAAAAGTTATGATAAAATAAAGGGAAAAACTGACACTATTTTGGATATTGGATATTTTATTATGTTGTCTTCACACTAAAATCATATATTGCAGAGTTCCCCAACCTTTCCTGTTTTGTGGACTGGCAGAGTAGTTGAGGGAGAGAGGATTGTTCCGCGTGAGCGATGGGCACGCGTGTCTGCTGCTCACACAAAAGGAATGCATGTGTATAAATATTGCAGAAATAAAATATAAAATGCTATCCTCAAAATCCTAAAACTGAATAAAGAAAACATAAATGAGTAAAAAATCATATTTGTTCACTGAGGAATATAATCCAAAACTACATATTTGTGTGCATTCATAATCAGGTGTGAGTGA
Source organism: Azemiops feae (assembly GCA_023970755.1). Lineage (NCBI taxonomy): Eukaryota > Metazoa > Chordata > Lepidosauria > Squamata > Viperidae > Azemiops > Azemiops feae. The sequence goes on along the minus strand of JALGBA010001938.1, from coordinate 147,443 downwards.
GTGAGGTCCTGCCTTACTTAAAGAATAGAATTCTGAGTATACAAGTCTAATTTTCATAACACATGTTTGGAGATTTCTGAGAATCTCTTACAAACACAAGCTGGTGCAAATCTATTTCTAAAATTTTGGATTCTACCAGTCCACACTCAGAAGATTGTGTACAAATGGAGACAATTCAGTACCACTGTTATCCCTTTCAAGAGTGGTTGGCCAACCAACATCACACCAAGCAAGGTGTATAATACTCTAGGAGATCTCAGAGAGGTCCAGTCTTCCTTAGTTCTAAGGAACTAAAGGCCTCTCTCGCATTGGTGTATATTACTGTTCGTAGGAGAACCATCCAGAGAAACTGAACATTAGTGGTATGCATGGTAAGCTTGCAAGAAGACAGCTACTATTCTACAAAAAGAAAATTGCTGCCTGTCTATAGTTTGCAGAAGTCCACATGGATAAGCCAGTAGGCCATTGGAAGAATGTTCTATGATGAATGACACTGAAATAGAATTTTTTTGGCTTGAATTAAAAATGTTACATTTGGCAAAAGGAAAAACACGGCATTCCAGTATCAGAACTTTCTCCTATTTGTGAAGCATGCTGGTGGCAGTAATGATTTGGACCTGATTCTGGACCAGGATGGCCTGACAACATGGATGGAACCATGAATTCTGAATTGTACTAGCAATTTCTACAGGAGAATATTTGTCCATTAACTGAAACTCAAAGGAATGCAGCAAGACAGTTCTGCAAAATAAGTTGTACAACCAAGGAAGCAGAAGAAATTTAATGTTTTGGAATGGCCATGTCAAAATCCTGACCATAACCATATAAACATTGTGGAGGGGTCTAAAGTGGGCAGTTTATGAAAGCCTTCTAACATTCCTGAATTGAAGCTGTTGTATAAGGAGGAATGGGCTACAATTCTTCCAAGATGATGTGTAGGACTAATCACAGTTAGAGGAAAAGTTTAGCTGCAGTTATTGCTGCATACCAGTTACTGAAAGCAAAGGTTCACACACTTTTATCACACAAAAATATATAGCTTTGGATCATTTTCCTCAATAAATCACTGAATAGGTATGTTTTTGACTCATTTTTCTAAAAAAATGGGTTCTCTTTATCTAGTTTTAGGACGTGGAGAAAAGATCACATAATATAGGTCATATTTATGAAGAAATATTGAACATTTGAAAGAATTAGACACCACTGTATAATCTATAGTTGGATATTATAGATACAGAAATAATATAAGCATTTTTTTCATTTAGTGTAGTACAATTTCTTAAATTAGGCTATAGAAACTGCAGTTTCATAATTGATAAAGAAATGTAAGCAGAGAAATAAGATTTTGAAAACTTTGAATTTAATGAAAACAGGTTGGGGAACTTCCCACTGAGAAGTTTATAGCAGCTTTAAGTAGCTGAAATTTTGAAGAAACTATTGAGTTTCTGTAGGTATACCAACTGGAGGGAGAGATACTGTCTTTCTTCAGACACAGGCACACACACAGACACAAAGAGAGGTGGGGGGAGAGGCTGGCTAAGTGTTAGTGTTTTTTTAAATCTGGGATTGATTGTATGTGTACGTAACAGCTTTTTTTTGAGAATGTGTAGGCACCTAAAAGTAGTTCTTATATGAATAGTAGGTCAAAAGTGGACCTTATTTATAGTATAGGTTCAATGAAATGGTTGGGTTTTCCTTTTGTATTATAAGGGCTTCTTCGTTAAAGATAATTGAATGCAGTAAAACACAAATTTAGAATCTTTGGAGATATGCCATATTATAGAAGCAGTATTCTTCTAATTTCACGTATCAAGCTCTCTTCAAGGGAGGTATTGGTGGTTTCTTCAGGAAAAAAGGATAAGTCAAAGAGGCTCAAAGTAATATTACATTTATGTGTAGCTTTTGCTTATTTTTTTACATTGGAATAAAATGCAACTTTTCATAAAATATTGCTTATCACAAGGGAATAACATCCCAAAGCAAACATTAATCTGACTTCAGTGGCCACTGGACAACCTTATCTGCATGGGTCATGCAGTGGCAAAGTACTATCATTACAATTCAGTTCAGATTAGAGTTCTTACAAAAGCTCTTAAAGAAGATAAAAACCAAACATATGACATCCAAAGCATATAATTCCTTATTTAATTTGGTTATGAGAATATTATTTTACGTTTTATATAATTTTAAAATATAGTGCTCTTATACAGTAAGGTGCCTAATGAAATGAGTGAATCCCAGCTTTTTAGTAGAGAAGTTGATTGTATGACTAGTGATCTTTGTTTTATATCTTATGAATCTTATAATTATAATTGTTAACATTTTATAGTAATTCATATATTAATTTTTTTTTATATAAAACATGGTCATTGGTCTTTAAACATTCTATCTTTTGAAATAATGAAACGGGCAGTTTCTAGAATTTCATTACAGAAGTAAATGGAGGAAATCGATAAGAAGCTGGACCAAGATTTGGAGTAATTAGCATGAATTAGCAAAACTGGAATTCAAGGAAATTTTTTAAAAAAGGGATAATTTGAAGGAGAGGAATCTATAAAGGCAGAGTTGGAATATTTAAAATAGGAGTGCAGTACGGCAGCAAAGCATAGTAGACAAAGGAAGCACATAGAACATGGAATATATAAAGTTGTTTCCATCATTCCATCATACTTGTCATGTTCTAATATGTGATGTTTTCTATTGAGGGAAATATTAGAATATATATATTTAGTGGTAGTAGAACTGTATTTTTTATGAAAGAATGCTCTTGCTTTTTGAAATTCCCACCATTCTGTATTTTTTTTATTTTAGGAAATTATTACATCAAACTGCCAGGAAAATTCCTCATATGAAGCAATTCAGGACATAATATAGGGAGTTTATAAATGAGCAAAGTTGTAGATTAAGATATGGATTCAAAGAGACAATGCCAGATGTTTACACTTTCTTATTCTAGCACAAATTTGTGACTTTCTCAGGAACTGCAGGAGATATGAAATAAGGCAGATCTGTACCTGTGTGCCTATATCTTAACCTAGGAATTAATTATATTTGTCTATGTAATATGCTGCATACTATTGAAATAGTACTAAATTATGTCTTGATTTATGGCATGAAATGCTATTCTAGATAACTATCTAGGAATGTAGTAATGACTTTTATAGAAAGACCTGTATGAAAATATGCTGTATGGAAATAGGTTTTTACATTTAAAGGCCTTTGTGTTTCCTTATTATGATAGATGCTCCAGTTTCTGCAATGTGTAAATTAAACATAAGCTCATTGATTTTAATGGTAATTAATAAAAGAGTGAATAAAGTATAAGAACATAGTTTTTGTTTTCTAATCATTTTCACTGTTTAAAAGTTAGGCATGTAACTCTGTATCCTGTCTGTATATGTTATATGCTAAAGAATGAATATTAAATAATTAAAATTACATGCAAACCATACAGAAGTTTCTTGATATGAATTTATTCTATTTACATTATCAAAAATGTTAAGAATAAAATTAAATTAACTTTTTATAGGTTGGGCTCATGTGGTTTGTGCTCTGTACATTCCCGAGGTGCAGTTTGCAAATGTTTCTACAATGGAACCTATCGTCTTGCAGTCTGTTCCTCATGATCGTTATAATAAGGTATAATTAAATTATGACTTACTTTCTTTATATAACATTGTTATTTGAAAGATTTAAAATATTTTAGAATTTATAAAAATAGTTCTGTGAACTCTTGCACTTTGCTTTTTTACTGAAAAGGGTAAATTAAAAAATTATTCTGTAATAATACCATATTATAATTTGTAGCATGAAGTGATTTTTGTTTAGTTAATATTTCAGCATAACCTGAAATATTTTATTTAAATAGATTTCCAAAATAAATAAAAAATAATTTGTAATATTTTCAGTGTTTTTAGTAAAAATTGTACTTAGCACTGTTATAAGCAAATGAAGGTTGAGAAGGTTATAAGAAATGCTAGTTGAGAGCAGAATGTCATCTTGTCATTTACATTTAATATAATATTTATATTGTATTGTCATTGATAAGGTCAATGTGATATCAGCAGTTCTCCTCTCTCCTAGTATTGTAAAATACAGCTTTCTATTTGGTATTAGATTGACCAAGCATATAGATAAATACCTAAACAAATTTGAAGTTTGTTCCATTTTTTTTGCTATTTACAAAAAGTAATATATAATCAGGTTTATTTTACTGGTATGTGAAGAGTTTTCAGTTGTAAAATTTTTAAAAACTAAAATAAGGCTATGGCACCCTCTTTAGATAAGTTTTAAAATGTTATGACATATAGTTCATCAAATGATAGTGGTTGCAATTAATCATTAGGTATCATTTTTTAAACAACTGGAACAAAATATTTTTTTAAGTGTATAGGTAGTCCTTGACTTACAACTGTTCATATAACAATTGTTTGGAGTTACAACAGCGTCGGAAAGGGTGCTGGACATACAAAGTCATTCGGATTCATTCCCAACTGGAACCTGTCAGTAGTGTTGGTTCATGTGAGATGCCTGAAGAACAGTCTTACTCAGTTATCTGAGAACAGTTCAATCCTGCTAGACCTGATGAAGTGGACAGGATCCTCAGTGCTGTCAGTGCAATCACCTGTCAATTAGATCCTTGTCTGTCTTGATTGATGAAAGCTTTCAGGATAGTGACTACTAGGTGGGTTCAGGTAGTGATCAATTCCTCACTGCTGGAAGAAAGTTTCCCGGGGCTTTTTTAAAGAGGCCCTGGTTCGCCCCCTCCTAAAAATATCCATCTCTTGATCCCACATACCTGGACAGTTTTCATCTAGTTTCTAACCTTTCCTAGGGAAGGTAGTAGAGAAGGTGGTTGCTTGACAGCTTCAGAGGGTCCTGGATGAAACTGATTATCTGGGACCTCTTCCAGGCAAGATCTAGGCCTATTTATGGGATAGAAACAGCATTGGTCACACTTGCTGATGTTTGGCGAGAGCGGGATGGGGGGGGGTGCAACCATACTTGCTTTCAGCAGCCTTCGATACCATTAATCAGGTATCCTTTTGGGCTGTCTGTGGGGTTTGGGGCTGGACAGCGTAGTCTTGCATTGGTTTGGTTCCTTTCTTCAAAGCCGGTCCCAATTGGTGTTGATAAGGAGTGAGAGATCCAAAGCCACTCCTTTATGGCATGTTGCAGGGCTCAGTACTCTTTCCACTCTTTTTTAACATTTCATAGAGTCGCTGGATGAGATCATTTGTCACCATGGATTGAAGTATCATCAATGTGCAGATGATAGTCAACTCTATATTTCCACCCATGGTGTCCCAAGTGATGATGTTACTGCCCTCTTGCGTTGCCTAGAGCCTGTGAGAGTCTAGATGGGGGACAACATACTTTGACTGAACCCTGGCAAGGCCGAATAACGTTGGGTGCCTGGAGGGTTGAGATCCAGGAGTTTGACATCTCTAATTATGGATGGGTTTATACAACCCCAAATAGACCTGGTGCGCAACTTGGGGGTTCTCCTGGACTTGTGACTCCTGCTGTAAGAGCAGGCAGAAGTCATGGCTAGGAGAGCATTTGCACAACTCTGTTACAACCTTTCTTGGATTTGGGGTACTTGTGCTCAGTTATTCAACCCTTGGTCATTTCATGCCTAGACTATTGCAATTTGCTCTATATGGGTCTTGAGGTGTATTTGGAAGCTACAATTGATGCATAATGTGGCGGCATGGGCTGTTCTTGGGGTTCCTAGGGTGGCTCATGTTACATTGTTGTTCAGCTACATTAGTTGCTGGCTTGCTTCCAGTGTAATTCAAGGTATTGGTTATCACCTTGAAAACCCTTCATGGCATGGGTCCAGGCTATCTGAAGAATCATCTCACCACAATAGGATTGGCCCACCCCAACCATGCCAGCAGAGGGACCATGCTGCGGACCCCATCAAGGAATGTCCACTGATGGGGTCCAGGAGCATATGGACAGACTTAACCATAGTTTCATGGGGAAACCATGCCCATCCTAAACTTAAGCCAAATCCAAAAATGCTATCAATATCAATATCAAATCAATATTAATATCAAATCAATAGACACATAGACCTAAATATCATACTGTGCGAAAGAGATAATCAACAAGCCAGAAAGAGAACAAAAAGACCAAAATACCTCCCCACCAGCACTCATCACCCAGATTAACACCAAAATTAACATCAGATTGACAGTAAAGAAGTAAATAATACCCCAGTCAGAAAGTTGCCAAACAAGCTAACATTAAACAGGTCAACCACCAAGATCTCTCCCATCAATTGACAGGGCATGCCACTAGAATATGAATTGAGGCAATCCTACTCCATATTAACACTGATGATGTTATTTAACTTGAGTAATGAAACATTGCAAAAAACAACCAACCTCAGAGAGCACCAAGGACTCCTCATTCCAACCCTGAGCTACAAATATTCTCCTTTATCAACTATTCCAGATTCTGTGCTCTAAAATAAGAAAGTTCTTGTATATGACTTTTATTTGATATTTGAAAAATATTTAACATACTCCTCTTTCTCAATCTTTCTTCATAGGATTTAGTTTCTGGTTCTTGGATTGTTCTTATTGAGAAAAGAAAAAGAAATAGAAATAATACTTTATTGTCCAAGTGTGATTGCACACACAAGGGTTTTGTCTCTCTGCTGCATAAGCTCTCAGTGTACATACAAACAACAAAGTAATACAATCATAAGATACTAATAGGAGAAGGTAGTAGACAAGATGAGAAGGGTAATATAGCCCTAGTATGTGGGTAAATATCCTTAGACAAAAGACAGTCCTGTGGGAATTAGGTGTTCAGCAGAGTGATGACACAAGGGAAAAAACTGTATGTGTAATTGTTTTGGCATGCAGTGTCCTGTAGCAGTGTCCTGAGGGGAAGAGTTGAAACAGTTTTTGTCCAGGATGTGATGGTGGTGGGGGGTGTCTGTAGATATTTTCTCAGCCCTCCTTTCTGACCTGTGCAATATCCAGGTCCTCAATGGAAGGCAGGCTGGTTGCAGTTTTTTTTTCTGCAGTCCTAACTATCTTTTGAAATCTACACCTGTCCTGTCTGGTTGCTGTACTAACCAGACAGTTATAGAAGTACAAATGACAAACTCAATAATTCCTCTGTAGAACTGTATCAACAGCTGTGGCAGCCTGAACTTCTGAGACACATTATTTGGGTCTGTTCCAATTTCTCTGAATTCTTCTTAAAACGGTGTGCTCTGAACTACACAAAGTACTTGAAGTGGAACCTAAACAAGTAGAATAGAATAGAATTATTTCTTATGATTTGGAAATTATACTTATACTAATGTAGCCTAAAGTTGCATTATCTTTTTGCAGCCATATTCCACTGCTGCCTCATATTAAATTTACAGTCAACTGTTTGGAATGCTATGACCAACCCATATATCCTCCATGCTATTTGGCAGTTGAATTTGTTTGCTAATTGAAGATTTTTTTCATTTTTTATGTTAATTTAATACTGTTATTTCCAGCTTATTTGACTAATTTTTACATTACTGTTTGATTTGTATGACTTAAGTTATGCAAACCAATTTTGTATCATCTATATGCAGTGTTTGATAAGAATTCCGTTCATTTAAACAAAAGTGTTCCTTGTATCACTTGTGTTTCTTACTGCTGTCCAGTTTTGATCATAATACTTTAACGACTGTTCCTTGAGTACAATTTTTAGATAGCTATATTTCAACTTAATTGTCATGCCATCAAGCTCACACTCAACCACCTAGCTAATCTCTGGATTGTGACATGGGTAGCATGTCCATTTAATAAATAAATAAAATTGAATAAATATTCCTCAAACTGTAGGTTACAACCTATAGGAATTCATGAGCATCTTTTGGAGAATTGCAAAAATTTTAAGGTTGCAAATGCAAGTGTTGGTCCAGCTGTCTAACTGGCAATGTGGTCTATTAGTGCTCCAGCTATGCTGAAGCAATGGCAGCATAGCAGTTTCCTCATTTGCCAAAAGGGAAGGAGCAAGGGGAAGACATCACAAGACAATCAGAACTAGAACATCATCTCAGTTTTTGAATTGGCAGTGATGTGTTCTCATCAACAGAATACTTAGGTTGCCTGGCTTCATGCTTTATGTCCTATTCTGCCTCTTTCTTGGTTAAGGGAGCCAGAAGAAAGAGCAAATTTAAAATACTTTAAAATTTATTACTTTAAATAAGAGGAGGATGAAGTATTAATGTATGCTTACCACCTTGAGTTCCTAAAGTAATAAAGATAGGATTGAAAACAATCTAATATTAATTCAGCAAATTTACAATAAAAACTAATTATTACTCCCTTTGACATCCATTGTAGCACCATTAATTGCCCAATGGCTTAGAACAGTTCTTTTTAGAGCATTCTAAAGACCATAAAGAAGATTGTCATCCGAATTCTTGGGGATATGGTATTCTGTAGGAACAAACTATGTTGCCGTACTTCCTTCCCAATATGACATGGGAAATCTCTTAAGTTTCTTAGTCAGCGCCAACTCTTTGAATGTGTTGATTCTCCTGTGTGTAAGAGAAGGTAGTCTGCAGATACCTTGATGCTAAATCATACCTTTATAGTTGATAGCTGGCACTTTGAATTGTTCTTGGAGAGCCAGCGAAGCATCCCAAGTGCTGGTGTTATCTAAGCATAATGGCTGCTCCTTACCTGAAAGTAGGTTACTGTGTTCTGCTGTGTTTTAGTTTCTGAATAGCTCTAAAAAACTGCATGCAAACGACATCACTAGTATAAACCATTCTAAGAACATGGATGACTGTTGCCACAGCTTTCTACTGCAAATAAATCACAGGTTGGGCAAAAGCCCCCTTTAACTGTGAATCTAGACTAGCCCTCGTATTGTGGATTTTCTCCTTCAGGAAGCTTGCTACCCTGTCCAGGCTAACAACAAAGTCAACAAGAACCTTTTTTATTTCTGAATAAACATGACCTACATCATGCCAGAATTTCAATTTTGTTTCTTCCATCCAATCCCTCATAGTTTTTAGATCTCTATATGTAGCAGGTATTATCAGCATTTTGATGGCACCTTACCCAAAATCTGACCTAGCAATTTCAATGTGGTTGTTAAAGAATAGGAGTGAAAGAGACAAAGCCTGCAAAGGAGTCACTGCTAGGATGGACTTGTTTCCCTTCAGCTGAAACTGCTCACTTAAATGAGAGCACAGTAACTGAAGCATAGTGCCACTCCCCCAATTCTCACAAGCATACCAGAAGATTAGCATGGTTGATTTGCATTAAAAGCAGGTAAGAGATCTAAAAGGATCAAGAGGGACATACTTCCCCCATCCACATCCTAACAAACGCCATTAACCAGATTGAAGGAATGCTGTTTCTGTTCCATATCTGTCCCTAACTCTGGAAAGAATCCGGATGATCCATTTAATTTAGTGACAGAAGTTCTAATGCATATAAACTAAAGTTTGGAGACTAGACTAGACAATAATTCTCCAAATTTGCTGGATTCAAAGAAGGCTTTTTGAGGAGATTTGCCATACTTTTCCTGTGGTAGGATCACTTCTCTCATTCAGTGAAGTTTCCATTCAGCTATGGAGAATCATTGAGGGACTTGAAACTTGTCATTCTCTCCTAGCACAGGTTGATGACATGAGGAATTTTTTTTGAAAAATTCCCACATTAGTTGCCTCCAGCTCTACAGAAAAAGTTTGATAAAAATCTGAGAAATTAATCAGAACAGATCAAATAACAGGTCAGAACTCAAAGAGTAGCTTTTTCCAGTGCTATAGTGCTACCATAATTGTTTCCAGAGAATGGATGTGGCGCAAATTAGATGAATAAGGCCTATCTCTAAAATGAAAAAATGGCTTGTTTGTTTTTGAATTAGTGTAATGAGTGAACTATTATTGGTATTTTAATACCATGTGTGAGTAGTTCAACAAATATAGTTTAAAATGTAATGTGTATATAGGAATAGTAATTGCTTTAGTATTTCCTGGGTATAGATTGGCCCACTGATACTATAGGTATTTCTCAAACAGAAGAAAGTTCTTCCCCAGAAATGACATTTATTTTCTTTATTTTCTGGAAATATCTGAGTAGCTTAAACACTATATTGTCTAATATATTAAGGGTACAATTTTGTTGCTGGCACCAAATTCATTTTCCAGAAAAGAAATAAAAACTTCAAAGTGCAAATTTACAAGATAAGCTCTGTGAACTTAATTAGTCAATTAGAACCTTCCAGACTTTAATTCAGTTTCACACTGAAGTCTTTTGTTATCAGGCACACAAAATTTGGTTATAAATGCATACATTAGTTAGAAAAATGAGATGATGATGATGACGATGATGATGATTGGTTGCAAAGTCAGCCACATGTTGAGATTGGATTTGGCATTGTTATCCACCTACCCTGTCCTTCCCAAAGACCTGGAATAGGCAGATGATATTGTTTAATGGTATTAAAAGAATTGTTGCAGGATGTAAACTGTTCATAGTAAAGCTAGATTGATGATGATTTTGTCAATGCCAATGGTATTCAAATATTATTATGGTTCATCGCACTGTCAGCCAGATGTTCAGTATATTTAGCATTAACAAGATAACGGCTAAATGAAGAGTGACTGTCACATGCTGCCATAAGAAAGCATTGACATTATAATATGTGGAAATGATGTTGAGAGATGAGGGGAAGAGATGCTGCCTAGGAAATAGAGGTAGATGCTGCCGGTGGCTTAACAGATAAAGAAACTTAGGAAAAACCTGCCCTAATTGATAAGCAGTTAAAAGTGAGGGTGAGAGACTTGCACTTTCAGACTTCAAAGATTCTGTTAATGTAGCCTTAGAACAAAATATTCCCCGAAAGTAAACCCGCCCCCGAAAGTAAGCCTCAGCTGATTTTTGGGGAGTGGGCCTAATATAACCCCTCCCCCCAAAAGTAAGGGCCTGCACGGAGGACCTGCCTGTGACGAGGTGAAGCCGATGGGGGAGGGGGGATCTGACCCACAGTACCGGTATACCTGTTCCTTACCTCTGCCCGGTGTCAATGCTGCTAATATTGGATATTATTGCTTTGACAAGATATGCAGAACTGTCTGGTATTTTTAGAGTTAATTCAGATGATGGTGGGAGGAGAAAGATAAGGAATGAGGGGATGGGAAGAAGTTTGGAGAAACATGAAAACTGCTTTGAAAAAGACTTTTGAAACCTATAAAAAGCAGGCTGACAAAAAGAGGGCTCCCCAAAGAACATTCCAAGTTGGGGAAAAGGTTTATCTGTCGACTAAATACATAATTAAATGGGGTAATCATTAAGTAAGACATTATGTGACCACCCCAGATTTTTGCCATGGCCTTTAAGTGAATTAATCATGATTAAGTGTGACATCACAAGTGTGACTGCTGATTTCCCTATTGACTATGCTTGTTGGAAGTTGGCTGAGAAGGTTGCAGTTGATGATTACTTGGACTACAGGACACCCCAACTATTGTAAGTATGAGCCAGTTGATAAGATCCAGGATCATGATTATTTGACTATGGAGATGCTGTGACAGCTGTAAGTGCAAGAACAGTTGTAAGTCACCTTTTCAGTGCCATTGTAATTTGAAATGGTTATTAAACAAAATGGTTGCTAAGCAAGGTTGTGGTTGTTAACTTTTGGGTTGTTAAGCAAATGGAGTTCCAAGGAGTGTGGACTGCCTTGGGGGTGAGAGACCTGCTGCAATCTGTTAGCGTGTGTCTCTCTGCTCAGGTGTTGAAAATCTTCCTTACCGAAATCCAAGCATGATTTTCAGCCTCTGAGGGGTTGGAAAGTTCCCTGTACCAAGCCTCTCCCATCTGCCTAAGGCACCTCTCGTTCCTTATTTTACTGTACTACTTCTCCCCTGTCTTTCTACTCTGGACTGTAAATTCCTCTATGGCTGAAAATCCTGCTTGAATTTCAGAACAGAACTTTTTAGCCAGCCCCAGAAACAAGAGGACTCCCTCTAGGGGCTTGCTAAAACACCTTGTGCTGCAAATGCTCTGTGCCAAAATCTTTGAATTATTTCTGGGGACTGACTGAAAAAGAAAGTAGGATTTTGGAATAGAGTCCTCGTAGCATGGGCATTTGCAGCCAGCTCCTAGAGACAAAAGGTCTCCCCCTTGTTTCTTTCTCCCACTTATTGACTTTCTGGGGAAGTCAGCAGGGAAGATTGCAGATAATGATAACATAATCATGGTGTGGTTGGCAGCTAGTCATAAGTGCAAATGAATTGCCAAATATCCAGATTGCAATTATATTACCATGGGGCACTGCAAAGGCCATGGCATCAGGCATGGGTGGTAAGTTCCTTTGTTAGCGCCAACATAATTGCAAACAATCCCGGAACAAATGGTTGCTAACTGAGGAGTACCTGTATTCAATTTATTCTGAATATCAGAACTAGAAAAGAAAAAGGGCATGGTTGCTGTTTGAAAATTACTGCATTGAATCAACTCTTATTAAGTCAGATGAATGGCATAGAATTTTAATTTAGGAAGAAGATAGCCTTATCATGCTATAATAGTTTGCCACAGTCTAGACCAGGGGTGTCAAACTGCTGGTCCGCGGGCCAGATGCGTCACGCGGAAGCCGCAGCCACCCCAGCTCCGGCAAGGGGGGGAAAGTCGCAATACGTCGCGGCATGTTACGTGACGCGGTGAGTTTGACACCCCTGGTCTAGACTTAGTAAAACTTTTGCATCATAAGCATGGAAGAAGGAAGAACAGATGCATAGCTAATACAACTTAAGCATGTGATTTAAGCTACATAGAACATTACATTATAAATATATAACAGTGATATACTGTACACAATATATTCGCTAGGAATTTAGTACTTGTGAGTGGATAATATTTTTAGAACAGAAAAAATCCAGTTTTATAGGTCATGTTAATAAAATTTAATTTACCATGTTTTTTCTTCTTCTTTTAGTCGAATAAAATAAGATTAAATTCTGATTTGGACAGCATAGAAGAAGCAGTGATGATCAACAGATTAGGTGGCAGAGAAAGGAGATTAAATTTAGGAAGGAAAAGCCTATTCATGGCAACTATTCATAATAGTTTATGATAATGTTTCAAATTATTACTTACTAATGTTACCTAGAATTTTAGGCTTCATTATTGGGCTTTTAATAAAAATGATATTAGCATTTTAGCATGACCTCATGTTTTCTTTGGTTTGGGAAACCATATTTTCTTTTTAGCGAATGCCATTTTTTTATTTATATATGCAAAAACTAGCCTATTCATAAGACGACTTATAAACCAAACAACAGGGAACTTATTCTGGAGTTCCTGAATGTTGCAGGTATTAAAGAAACATTCCTAAATGGGGAAAGGGAAAATGCAACATTTTTTAAGGGTGTCTGTATTTTCTCACATCTAATCAATGTCTTTTATTGTTGCTTTTTGATGCATCACATATACTGAATGTATGTATCATTTGTTCCTGTATCCTACAAAAAAATTTAAACCCTCCCCCAATACTCTTCACTTTGTCTGAAGTATTTATACAATTGGGATGTAAGGCAAAAAAAAAGGAAAGAAAGAAAAGCACTTTGCAAAATGAGTGTCTCTCTCCTAAATTCAAAGAACAAGTTCTTATCAGTTCCATGCCAAATTGAGTGCTTGAGTTTTAAAGGTAACAAACCCAAACAGGTGGCAACAATACAGGTAGACCTTGACTAACAGCCATTTGTTTGGTGATTGTTCGAAGTTACAACAGCATTGAAAAACTTGATTTATGACTGTTTTTCATATTTACGAGCATTGTAGCATTCTCATGGTTACATGATCAAAATTTGGATGCTTGGCAACTGACTCATATTTATGATCGTTGCAGTGTCCCAGGGTCATGTGATCACCTTTTGTGATCTTCTGACAATCAAAAGTCAGGGAAGCCAGATTCACTTTACAATTGTGTTACTAACTTAGCAACTGCAGTGATTCACTTAACAACTGTGGCAAGAAAGGTTGTAAAATGGGACAAAACTTACTTAACAAATTAGAAATAGAAATTTTGGGCTCAATTGTGGCTGTAAGTCAAAGACTACCTGTAATAAGAGATGGCTATTGCCCTTATGCCTTAGGTATGGATCACTCCATAGAGGGCTGATGGGCTTTTGTGATAAATTGGATGCTATATTATATGCTTTCTTGGTCTAATCAAACAAATCTCTTATATTCTTATGAATTGTTCAGTTTTAGACCACTAGCATAGTCATACAGGACCTCTCTGATTATGTTATTTTATTTCAGAAAGCCTTGTACAATCCAATTTTTGCATACATTGGGTATTCATCTCTCTACTGTATTACAGTGCATTGTGTGTACAGTGGAGACTTTAGTGCATCTTAGCTACATTTGCATTAAATTGAGTTTACAGTATGTTGGTCTATATAACTTGGGGGAGTATTTGTGTATGCTCAGGAAACATAATTACATTTTGATCCTTTACTACAGTACTTCCCAATAATTACTTGCATGTTCATAAGGGTAGGCCTGCAACTGTCCGAATTCATATTATGATATTTGACAAACTTTCTTATAAATCAGATTTTTATATCAGAAAAGTAGGCACAAGTGTTTATTTAAATTTAATAATATGATAAAGTTAGCTATAGATTAATCAGATACTATCAAGAAGAATGTAAAGACATAAAGTATTTGATGAATATCTAATTATGGGTTAGAATGGAAATGTAGCATATTTTGAAGGAAAAAAAATATGCTGCCTGCTACAATCAGTATTTATTGTTCATGTAACGAAACAATTAAATGAGATGCATATTGTTGAGACAGTTCCAATATTTGAACAATACTTTTATATTCTTACCATATTCTTAGAGGATCTTTCAAATTTTCATTCTTAAATTATTTACATAAGCTACACATTTATTTATTTGTTTAATTTATTTGCCATCTTTCTTGCTATGTGGCTACTCTAGGTGGCTTACCATAATAAAAAAGGAAGAAACTGAAAGGAATGTAAACAGAACAGAAATAAAATAGTAGAACAATAAAATAAACAGTGAAAAAGAACACAACAAGAATACATCAATATGATAACCCAAAAGATGGATGGTTGGAGAGCAGAGTGCAAGGTGCCACCTGCAGCCTGGGATTCCACTATTTGGTCCCAGGTCACCCAGCAGAGTTAGGATTTTAGCCTTTTGCGGAAGGAGGGGGCAGATTTTAACTTAGAGGGTAAGATGTTCCAAAGGGCAGGCACTGCAGCAGAGAAGGCTCTTCTAGATCCTGATAGTCAGAGTTCTTTGGCCAATGAGAAGTAGTCCCTTTTTGTTGGCATGAAAAGGATGGGCTTGTCCTAGTTCATCAATTCATCAGGACTTATGCCATTAAGGGCTTTAAGGGCTTTAAAGGCCTTGAACTTGAACTGCATTCAGTGTAAAGTAACATATCTGAAAACAGAAGGACTGTTCAGTGTTTACTCTTTTGTTGTCAAGTTTTAGCCTGCTTAAAGCAAATTGCATATTCATTACAGTATTATTTTTTCCCAATAGACATGTTATATATGTGAAGAGCAAGGCAGAGAAAGCAAAGCAGCCTCAGGTGCTTGCATGACCTGTAATAAACATGGATGTCGTCAAGCTTTCCATGTAACATGGTAAGTAAACAAAGGACAACCTTTTTTTTCTGAGCTCTTTATTGCCTAGATAAATAAAGTGTTCATATGTTGCCACATGTCACCTGAATTATTCAGACTAGTTAAACATAATAGATTTATTTTACTGTTCCACTATCATTTTTTTGCCTTTATCCTCCAAATGCTGATTGCTAAGTTCCTTCTACATGTCATAAAGATACTTTATTGATTAGTTTTCCAGCATAATTGCTTCAAATTAAAAGGTCAGTTAATAACTGGATTGCAAAATTTTGTTAAGCAGTCATTTTTGCAATCTTCAGTAGCTGACACTTCATATTTTTTCTTTGTTTTCATTTTGTCTTTTTCAGTGCACAGTTTGCAGGACTTCTTTGTGAAGAAGAAGGTAACGGTGCAGACAATGTCCAATACTGTGGTTACTGTAAATACCATTTCAGTAAACTGGTAAGAACTTGTTGAATTCAGCATTGCAATTCCTACATTTCACAAATACATAATTTTTCTATTGGGCTGGTCACATTTATACAAAATAGTGATTAAAATTTAATCTTGTGAACTCTTAAATGTGGATTTTAATAGTCATGTAAAATTCAATGCATTGCAATATTTAAAGATTGTAGTTTTGATTCTCCAATTTTATGCAATAGATAGTTAGGTTTTCATTTTGGGAGTATCCTGAAGAATATCCATAATTTTGTCTAAAATATATTTGGACAAATGTCACCCAGATATTCCTTGCTATTGTGTAATGTAGCATAATATTTGCTTTATACAAAAAAATTAATCTAGTCTCTTATCGACTTTTGTATCTAGCAATTGAAGATAACTATATTTTAATATAACTCTTTTGAAATTCATTTCAAATAACAGCTGTCTTACATTTTTTTCTATAATTTATTAAAATTTTGTCTCTCCCTGTCTGTAAGTTTCAATTTACTTTTAATTTATGATATTTTATTTTTGAAGATATTAAATCTAAATATATGGGGAGGTTTCCTCAAAAATCTGGCTATACTGTAACATTGTGCGTATTTTGTGTTAGATTCTACGCAGCATTAAGGCTTGAAGAGATAACTGTCTTTTTGTGATTGACTGAACTTGTTTGTTTTATAAATCTGTCTGATCTGAATTTACAATTTTCCAAGGAATTTTAAGTTTTTTGCTTAAAAGTATTTTATTTTGCTTTTCCTAGTTTTTCTGCCTTAGAATTATTGTTATTTTCTTGATTGTGTTGGTAATATTACTGTTTTTATTTAGAAATTCTACTTGTAGTATTTTTGGATGTAAATATTTATGATAGATTCTATAATTTAATGAGAATTGACTTTTCTAAGAGTTCAAAACAATTTTCAAATAACAATTTCAAAACTGTAAGTATTGTTACAGATTTATAAATTGGAATCAATCATATGTCTAATTTCATTTTTTTTTTAAAATTGTGTCCTACATTTTAATGTGAGGGATATGGCTACATTTGCTTCTACAGTGGTACTCAATTGCCTTGTTACTCATTACATTATTCCTTGTGGGAAAATTTGGTTTGGTACTCTTCATTTTTGGTACTCGTCGCGCCTTCCAGAACCAATTAAGGAGTAGCAAAGTACCACTGTACTTTCGGATTCTCTTAATTTGTACTTTTTTTCAAATAATATTTAAATTGTCATGATTGATTCTTATGAGTTTGATATTCATTGTTTTTATTCTGCCTTTGCTGTGAAAACGTGAAACTCCGCTATAAAAGATGAGGAATTATAAAGCGCATTATCCTTAGCAGCCAAAGTAAAAGTATTCTGAAGATCCATCATTTAAGTAATAGCGGTCTATTTTAATATGGAACTGGAATGGTCTTGGGATCTTAAATGCAACTATATAAGCAATATACATAAAACTCATGTATTTGTGCTGTATACACAGGTTCTGTTTATCGCAATAGTAAATTAAAAGTTAAAATAATTTGATATTTCTTATTCCTGGTTTTGAATCTTCCAACATTTCTGATATTTATCCATATTGCATCTTCTTTCTCCTACAGTATTTCCAGGTCCATGGTTAATTTTTCTTACTGGAATTCACTTTATGCCACTGTCATCACTCTTGATAATCTTTCTCTTTCCTTAGCTTGAATTTTGTTTTCATCTGTCTTCCTGGTAGAAGATATTTGTTTCAGTTTATATTTGGATCAGGCATTTAATATATTTCATTATCCAATTTGATTTTCATTAACTATTTGTGTACATAAATATTGATTATATTTTATCAAATTGGTATCAACTATTAGTAAACATATAGATAGACTTTCTCCTAGATGATCTTCTCCCACCTGGCCCTTCAGATCTTCCAGTGGTGCATCAGTTGCCCTTATAAACGAGCCCATCCACCTTAGTAGCAGTCACTTCTTTTGCTCTTTCCTTCTATCTTTTTCATTATAGATTTATCAAGAGACTGGTCTTCACATATTGTGTCCAAATTTTAGTAATTTGGTCATTTATGCCCTGACTGGGAACTCTAGATTGATTTGTTCTATGCTCCATTTGTTGTTTTTTGTCTCCATAGTATTCTCAGGCTTCAACATCAATATTCAAAAGCTTCAAATCTAACTTATGCTTCCATAGAGTGTCAAGGGAAGACCATTGTTAGCAAAGACTTTTGCAGATATAGACATGTCATGGTATCTGTATATCTTTTGCATACAGATTGTTCCCTACCAAGTATTAGTCTGGCTCTATATAGTTATTTTGAGGCTGTAAGTAATAAGACATTCAGCATCTAGATCAGGGCTTTTCAACCTTTTCACAGATTGTACCACTTTTAGGACATGACAATATTTGAGTACCACCAGTGCTTAGCAAGGCATCAAAAACTTGATGATTAAAAAAAAGGGGGGGGATTTGGGGTTTTACTGATTAGATTCATTTGTTGTTATAGAAATGGCTAGTTTATAATATTATGGAAAAGTAAAAAGTTGAGGTTCAGTGTTAATGCTTCCTTTTACTGCAACAGAGGAAGTCTGTTCTTTTTCTCTTCTCCCCCTCACTTTTCCCCCCTTTTTCCTCCCCACTGTGTCCTACTATTTGCTTTTGTATTTTTGTATTTTATTCTATAATCTAATAAAATGTTACAAACTGTAGAAAAAAAGGAAAAAAATTACCAGTTTTAATTTCTTTGATGGCAGTTCCTTTGCTGAATCACTTTCCCTTTGCACTGACAAATGTATGATGAATTTATCCATATGTATTAATATGCACCACTACCAGCTGGCTGGTCGACCCTTCTTCCTCTCTCCCTCTCCTCTTCTTCCTCCCTGCCTTCTGAGCTCTCCTTCCACAGTGTAGTAAGAATACACACACACACACACACACACCAGTCCCTTCACTGTACCCTTAAAGACACAGGAATCAAGCGCAAAGCAAGAAAGGCTCACAAAAGCTTCCCAGAATAAAAAAACACTAAACTCCGGGTTTTTTTTCTTTAAGCTGCCTCAGGCGTGTCTTAGTTTTAAACAATGTAGCAACCTGAGCCTAAAATTGCAAAAACCAATAACCTTAAATTAAGCCTGTTTACCTGCAAAGAAAACTTGCTAAAAGCCATAGACAGACTCAAGATAAGGGGGTAAAACTAATTACATTTGTTTAAAGGGATTAAACCTACGGAAGCCAACACTTTAGACTCATTGCTAGCTTTTGTGAAACAGACTAAAATATTCCAATAACCAAAGCACACAAACCGAGCCTCTGAATTACAAAACACTGTAAAAACTGTATAAAAATCCTTATGGTAATCCATTCAAGCTGCCAGCTGATCAGGAACCCACTGGCTTCCGAAATAAACCAGCCTCCTTTCTGACATGCTCGTCTCCCAGCTTTTCATTTCTTCAGTGCTGATTGCATTCTCCTGATTGGAGAAAACGAACCAGGGGACCTTTTCTTTCAACAACAGCTGCTGCTTCTTCTGTCTCTTTTTCTTCCCTGCCTGCTGAGCTCTCCTTCCACAGCTTCTTCTCCGTCCCCTTCTCTTTCTCTGTTGTCTTTTTTTCCGCTTTCCCGCCAAAACCACCTCCTTTTATATCCTCTCCTCTCCCCCCCTTTTTCTTCAGTTCACCTCCAGCTCCACGCTTCTTCTGGAAGCGCCAATCAACTGGAGCCCTGAGGCGATCCTGGGGCTTCTGCTGAGCCCCGACAGTCCTGCAGCTCCAGCTGCCTCTCCCTCAGGCTTGGGTCTCTTCAGCTCATTCCCCTCCCCTGCTACACTTGTCTAGGAAGGTCATGTACCACCTGTCATGTGTCAAAGTACCACTGGTGGCACGCATGCCACCAGTTGAAAAGCCCTGATCTAGATGACAGTCCCATTTGCCGAGGAACTTAGCCGAGGAACAATTCAGTGCACATAAGTCACCAGTATACTACTAGACGTGACAAAACCCGAATCTTACAAATTCCAGTTGATCTGTATTTTCTTACATTAATGTGATAGTCTGTAAGATGACCCAATTCTTTTACACTATGCATTTTCTTTAAACACATATGTAATACCATACACTATAAACCTACATTATTACCTCTTTGCATGAGTATTAACAATGGGGTATTATATGCTCTCTCTTATTTATTCAATCTAGATGTTAAGTATATTTTCAATATATATTAAAGGCAGTTGATTTTCAAAATTAGAGTTGTCATTTTAAAAATAAAGAGAAAAATATCGATAATTTGTGCTAGTACTATGGCACTACTACTGATAATTGAAAATACAATTGATCAGGAAGCGCTAACAATAAACGTCAAAGCACAGTGAAAAAAATTAGACTAAGATTAAGATTTATTTCAGTGGATTATTTCTGGTATGTAAAGGATATTAGTTTTCAGTTCATTGTCTCTAAAAATCTGTGTCAAAATGTTTTCTTTATATTGTTTGTGCACAATGTATATAGCATCTGTTTCAGAACAAGAGTTCCATTTGGAAAATTCTTGAGTAGAAACAAGTTTTGGTGGGAGACATAAAAGGTATCTCATTCTTTTTTTTTTTAAAGGACACACAAAAGCAAAACCAAAAAGCATAATTTGTTTTCTTCCTTTTGACCATGACAGAAACATTCATCTCATACAATCTATTTATCAAATATTGCTTTGATTTAATTTGATTTTATTTCCTGTCCTTCATTTCTATCATTTTTTCTATTTTCTGTTATTCCTTGGGTGAATTGATGCATATGATTTTAAAAAATGTACTACAAGTTCAACAGTTCTGGATACATTGCTCTTATTGCTGAATGTTTGCTTTCTCTGTTGTTGAGAATGTGTCACTTTCAAATGTGTTACCTATCAAAGCTATCCATTGAATCATTGAGCTCTTCTGTGAATATTGCTTCACACAACTGTTACTTCTATAATCAACATAATTCAATGTTTGTTTCAGATCTTGCCAAGAATTTCAGCCCTGGGCTTTAAAAATGCTAATTTATTGCTCAGGTACTTATCATGTTTTCTTTGATATGGAGCAATATTAAATAATCACAGCTCTTATTTCAAACTCAGCTCCAGCTTTGAACTTTCTATACTGGATATTTTTATAAGATTATTCACATTGATATTATGATAGGAATACTAGTAATCCTCTAGTTCAGGGCTTTTCAACCTTTTCACCGACTGTACCACTTTTAGGATATGGTAATATTCGAGTACCACCTAGCAAGGTGTCAAAAACTTGATGACCAAAAAAAAATACCTGTTCAAACTTGCATTTGCACTGAAATGACTTAAGACCATTTTTCACACTTATGACCATTGAAGCATGCCCAGGGTCATGTGATTTATATTTGGATGCTTGGCAACTGATTCATATTTATGATGGTCACAGTGTCCCAGGGTCATGTGATCCCCTTTTGCAACCTTTTGACAAGTAAAGTCAATGGCAGGGCTGCTGGTGGCCAAGTGCTAAGGCAGGACTTCCCTCCCTCCCTCCTTCCTTCCCTGTCTCCCTCTTTCTCATTCCCATCTCCTTCTGAAGGAAGAATTTGAACCCCTCCCCCCCATATTTTCTCTCTTCCATATATTCATCAAACAAGGAAAAGCCTCCAGAGACAGAAAAGACAAGCTGCTGAATGAACTAGCTTAAAAAGGCACATTCCCCTTTAAGAATTAGCTACTGGCTAGAAATGAAAGTTAAGGAGCGCAGCCAGCACTTAAGGAAGAAAAAAAATGTAAATAAGTACTGGCTGCAGGCTAAGGCAGCCTCCCTAAATGGCTCCACAGGCAAAATCCATTCAGGAGAAAAATACTTCAAAATCCCTTGCAGCAAAACTTACAGCTAACAATAGCAGAGCAATAGAAGCTAACACAAGACATGAGCCATCAGCCAAATAGAAATTGCCAAACACTCTTTAAGAACACAAAGCCCACATTGCACAAATCCCAGAACTTCAAAGTCACAAAAGCACATAAGAATCCTTCCACTCTCCATCTCCCTCCCTCCTTCTGTCTCACCTCCAGCTGATGCTACCTTTCTTCATTCCTCGTGGAGGGCAACCCCTCCCCTGCTGCATTTCTTGCCTGCTTGTTGCTGCCAGCACAGGTGGCTGCCACAGCAGTTGTAGATCGGCTCATGGCTTGCTTGGTGATTTCTCCTCTCCTCTCTCCCCACCCTCCTCCTTCCCCTTTCTCATGGGGAGGGTGAGCAGAAGTGAGCCTGGGGCCTTTGCCTCGCCCCAGCCAAGCTCCAGAGGACTCTCTCACTGTAAGTCCTTGCTGCGCTGGCTCTTTCCCTCCCCCACTACAATTGGCTAGGCAGGGCTGCGTACCACCTGCCACTTGTTAAGGTACCACAAGTGGTACGCGTACCACAGGTTGAAAAGCCCTGCTCTAGTTCTCCAAACTCTCCAGATACCCTAGGTTAATGCTTTCTTTTCATCATATTTATGAAAGTGAAGGTAAGCAGTCACTTTGATAGATAGGAGCAACTGTAGAAAGAAATGTGAAAAGGAAACAGTCATTTCCATAATTAGCTATCAGCATTGCTACTTGGAATAGTTTAACCATGGTGCATCAAAAAAATGCTTCCCTGGTGGCTGACTGTGTGATATAGATTTAAATGCAATATATCTTCCTTTAGTTGAAGTAATAAAATATAGACTATCTTAAAACATACCTCTAATGATGTACAAATTATTTGGCTTATTTGAAAAAAAAATCTGCAAAAGTTCACATGTACTTCATTTCTAACGTAATGGCATTTTCAAGTTGCTTCTTTCAATTGGTGCATACCAGGACTTTATACAAGCTATTCACCTGGATATAAATGGGGAAGATATATAGAGGGTATTTGTCAGTGGAATTTCATCTTGCGTTTGCAAAAAAACACTGATTAAGATGTCTAGAAACATAGTGAAGGAGAGCCCAGAATATCATTCCCAAGGAGTTTGTGTATGAAAATGAGCATCTCATTATTATTCATCAATAATTCCTCAGCTTTAGTTTATAACAATCACATTGATAGCAGATCATAATTAGAATCTGTGTAGCAAGTTGCAGAACTGTCCAATTTGTACACTTTATTGCATATGATTCCATCTGAAACTTCTAGTGAAGGAAATGTTACTCTTTTTATTAGTGCCAGAGGTTTGATTTAATTATTAATTAAATTAGTGAATATTTATATTACTGACTTGTCGGTTACATTGCTTATAGACTTGTTTCGGTACTAATACCCTTGTTATGATCTATTATACTTTTCTTCTAACGTCACTTTGATAGATACAGTCATGTGAAAAAGAATTCTCTTTGAATTCTGTGGTTTTATGTATCAGGACATAATAAAAAGCATCCGGTCCTTAGCAGTTCTTAAAAGTAAATAAATACGATCTCAGATGAACAACAACACACGACATATTATACAATGTTAGCATTTATTTTACAAAAAGAAAGTCAAAGTGGAGAAGCCATGTATGAAAAACTAAGTATACCTTATGATTCAATAGCTTGTACAACCACTTTTAGCAGCAATAACTTGAAGTAATTGTTTTCTATATGACAGTGATGGCGAACCTTTTAGAGACCGAGTGCCCAAACTGCAACCCAAAACCCACTTATGCATCGTCGGGTGCCGGGTGGGTGTGGCCCATTGGCTGGGTGTGGCCAATTGGGTGGGTGTGGCCAATTGGGTGGGCGTGGCTGCGGTGGTAACGGCAGACTGGGTGGGACTAAAAAGTTCAATCAATTCCAACTTTGCAAGATCTTTTTTTTCCCACGAGAAGTTGAAATTGACCGATTGAACCGTTTTTTTTTTTTTGCACACGGTGGCGGAGGCCTAAAGCAAAAAGGTTTTATAAAACCCAGCTGAAGGCCTAGGACTGGGGCAATGGCGCGCGTGCCCACAGAGAGGGCTCTGAGTGCCGCCTCTGGCACCCGTGCCATAGGTTCACCACCACTGCTATATGACTTTATCAGTCTCTCACATCATTGTGGAGGAATTTTGGCCCACTCTTCTTTACAACATTGCTTCAGTTCATTGAGGTTTGTGGGCATTTGTTTATGGACAGCTCTCTTGAGGTCCCATCACAGCATTTCAATTGGCTTGAAGTCTGGACTTTGACTGGGCCATCCAAAACACCTTGATTCTTTTCTTTTTCAGTCATTCTGTTGTAGATTTGCTGGTGTACTTGGGATAATTGTCCTGTTACATGATCCAAAGTCAGCCAAGCTTTAGCTATCAGACAGATGGTCTCACATTTGATTCTAGAATACTTTGATATACTGAGGAGTTCATGGTCAACTCAATGACTGCAAAGTGCCCAGATCGTATGACTGCAAAACAAGCCAAATCATCGTTCCTTCACCACTGCACTTGATGGTTGGTATGAGATGTTTCTGCTGATATGCTGTGTCGGGTATTCACCAAGCACATTCACCAAAAGTGGCACTGTGCATTATGGCCAAACATCTTCAGTTTGGCCTCCACTTCGAACACTGTCCAAAGTATAGTGTTCCAGAAGTCTTGTGATTTGTTCAGATGCAACTTTACAAACCAAAGCCATGCTGCCATGTTTTTTTTAGAGAGAAGAGGCATTCTCCTGGCAACCCTTCCAAACAAATCATACTTGTTCAGTCTTTTTCTAATTGCAATGCCATGACTTTAATATTTAAGATGCTAACTGAGTCCTGTAGATGTAGATCTGAGATATAACTTGGCTTTTTTGCAATTTCTTTGAGCATTGCATGGTCTGGCCTTGGAGTGAATTTGCTAGGATGTCCATTCCTGGGAAGATTAGCAACTGTCTTGAATGTTTTCCATTATTCTAATGCAAATAATCTTCCTCACTGTAGAATGATGGACTTTAAATTGTTTGGAAATGGCCTTATAGCCCTTCCTTGATTGATGGGCATCAACAATTGCTTCTCTAAAATCATTGTTGATGTCTTTCCTCTTTGGCATTGTGTTAACATACACTTCAATGCTGAAAACCAGCAAACTCCTAAAATTTCAGCTTTTATAGAGGTAATCAGACTTGCTGATGGGGCTGCCACAAAGAAGAGGGTGTCAACCTATTCTCCAAAGCACCTTAAGGCAAGACAAGAATTAATGGATGGAAACTAATCAAGGAGAGAAGCAACATAAAACTAAGGACAAATTTCCTGACAGTTAGAAAAATTAATCAGTGAAATGACTTGCCTCCAGAAGCTGTGTGTGCTCCAACCATTTGTCTGAAATGGTATAGGGTTTTCTGCCTCAGCAGGGTCTTGGACTACAAGATCTCCAAGATCCCTTCCAACTCTGTTATTCTATTATGATCAATTGATCAAGGACATTTGATTAGCAGCACCTGGCTGCTACTTAGTCTCTTT
Source organism: Azemiops feae (assembly GCA_023970755.1). Taxonomy (NCBI): domain Eukaryota; kingdom Metazoa; phylum Chordata; class Lepidosauria; order Squamata; family Viperidae; genus Azemiops; species Azemiops feae. The sequence goes on along the minus strand of JALGBA010001938.1, from coordinate 121,959 downwards.
TTACCTATGGAAGCAGTAAGGATGTACTTAGTTTTTCCACATATGGCTTTTCCATTTTGCTTTTCTTTTTGTAAAATAAATGATGACATGGAGTAATATGCTATATGTTGTTGTTCATCTATGGTTGTACTTATCTACTTTTAGGAATTACTAAAGATCAAATGATTTTTACTATATCAGTATTTTACATATCAGTATTTTTACTGATATGTAAAACCATAGAACTCAAAGAGGGTGTACTTTCTTTTTCACATTCTGAGTTTCTTCTTGGCCTGTGATACCAACCTTCTGAATTCTGTCACCTGTGAATTCCCAAATGGTTTACTCATTGTTCTCTTTTTCATGTCAAATTAGGTCATTGTCAGTTGCAGTTCTACAAGTTTATTAATTTTGGGGTTCTGATGTTGAGAAGGTTCTGAAGTTGGCATTGATTTACACTAGTTCAGTCCAGTTCAATTCTGCATATTCAACTATAGTTTCCTCATTTTAATAAATAAATTTAACATATAAATAAATATTTTTTCTCTCAGCCAGAGTGATGAAACAGACTCTTTCCCCCCCATGAAGACTGTTATTCTATAAACAGACCTGATTTTGTACATGGTATACCTTTTGCCAATTGGTTAAGAACCATCTCCTTTTATCAGAGATGTAGTACTGCAGTTGGGCACTTCTTCGTCTATCTCACACATCTCATTGTTCTAGGATGAGATGAAATCTTCACAAATATGGTCATTTAATTTTCAGATATTAATAAAATCCATGCCAGGTTCAGGAGATAAATGTGGGTTCTTCTTTTAGCTTTCATTTGTGGAAATGGCTCAATTAGTAAGTTTGTTTAATTCCCATTGACTACGATGGCAGAAAATTATACCTCATGAAAAATGTTTCTTTATGTGTCTTGTTCCTATGCTCTGGATTTATAATAAAAACATCAGGCATGCATAGCTGGTTAACAGCTGTAATGTACCTGTAAGAATGTAATTCCATGGAACTGTGTGGCATTTCAGATTAAAGTATGTTTGCAGCATAATGAATTGTAGTCCAAGTAAATGTTGATTAGCTTGTTTCATCCAGAAAGGTAGAATCTACATGAAGAAATTATATGACACATCTATCTATATAAAGGTATACACATGCACACACATGCAGAGAGAGGGAGGGAGGGAGGGAGAGAGAGAGAGAGAGAGAGAGAGAGAGAGAGAGAGAGAGTTTTATTTAGAAGTTGTAAGCAAACAAATATTTTTATTTTAAGTGCTGACAGTTGAGTGTGCAATGTTCTTTCCTATCAACTTCCCAAGGATCTAATTAATAATTGTTTTTTAAAAAATACTATTTGGTTCTTGTTTTAACACCACTGTTATTTTCAAGTTTTGTTTTGCTGGGATATGTGGTAGAAAATTCACCAATCCCACAAACGATATGAGCTCCAGTAGATTTCGGGGCTTCATATATCCTTGCTTCAAAAAATCAAAGGTATGAAGAACCTTCCTTATTAATTACCTTGTGCCAGCCAATGTGAAAAAGAAAGGCAAATAAAAATTTTAAAGGTTTATTGGGATGTTGTAAGCTTCCTGAGAATAACTGGAAGTAATTAGAGAGCAATGGAACTTGCCTTGAAATTTGAGTCATCAGTTATCTGCTAACAAAAGAAAAGCAGAACAAGAAATAAAGTATCCAGGAACACAGGTCCACAGTTGTTTCCAGCAGAAGAATAAGAGCATGTGTGATACCATAGAGCACGGGTGTGAAACTTGCTGCATCATTGCTGAAGCAATGGGTGCGGCCTCTGCATGATGCAACCGTCCCGCGGGCTGGCAGTTTTACACCCCTGCCGTAGACTAACAGGCTCTGGGACCATGAAAGGGAGAGCCTAACTGGAACATAAGATTTCTGAATCCTGAGTCCAGGGGAATGAAAACATAAGAAAAGGAATCAATGCAGTTCTGGCTTAATTATGTTAGATATGTTGAGGTGTATAATTACTGTGTTTCCCTGAAAATAAGACCTATCCTGAAAATAAGCGCTAGCTTGATTTTTACGTGTGCGCCTAATATAAGCCCTATCCCCAAAATAAGCCCTAGTTAAGAGCCTGCGCAGCTGGCCGCCCGCACATTCTGTCTGGTTGTTCTTGGTGCCACCGCCATGAAGTGAGGCAAGGCAGGTGGGGAGGGGAACTGCCCACGCGCACGCACCCGCTTACCTCAGGGCTCACGCAGCCAGGCCTGCCAGCCCTGACACCTGCCTTGCCTTGCAGCGGCAGCCATGCAGGCTCCTGCTGGACAGATCGAAGAGAACTAGAGCAAGATTTGTTGTATGCAATTGATTTCTTGCCAAAAAAACCTTTGTGAACTTTTTCATTTGAGTATTGAGGAGCATAGTAATTAGGAGTATATTATTCACTGCTGTACCTTACACTTTATAACAATCTTTTTTATAACTATTTCACTTCACAGCTGAAGAAAGCAAAGTGAACATTGTTGACTGATCTTTTAGTGGTACTAGCATTGTTTCTGTATTGCAATTTTAGGATATTGTTATCTTTAATATGAAAATGTATAATATTTCAGTAAATTGTAAAAATAAATAAACCACTAAGCCATCATTATATTCTTGTTGACTTCTTCTTCTTATACTTTGATTTAGATAGTTTAGGGAAGAAAGTTGATTCTCTATTAATAAGTGAGTACTTGCACATTTTTGGCTAACATTACCAAATCTAAAATTGCTTAAAATTTTATTTTTCTATTGTATAGGATTAAAGCAACAATCTTTATAACATAATTCAGGCCTCCATAGGATGGCATTTGTGATAATATTCATTTTACTGATGAGAGAACTTGGCTTTTCAGACCAAGTTTAGCAATATTGATTAATGTCCATAAAAACATAAACTGATTTGACTCCTCTCTTATCAGTTTTTAAAAATAACATTCTCTTATCACGTATTTCTGTAAATAAAGTCTAGATCTGTTTTTTCATAAAATAATACATTTGCTGCATTGTCAGTCAATTTCAGTAGTTCTTAGTTTTATTAACGACATGCACAGTTATTAAAGAAAATGTAGTAAAACAAGTTGTTGCAGGTAGAACTTTTTTAGACAAAAAACTATGGCTTGAACAATTCTACATTAGATTTGCATTGGTTTGATTTGGAACTAATAAGGAAGATGCTTCCAGTATCTTAATTGATAGCAGTATTGCTTATATCCAGTGGTGGGATTCAGCCAGTTCGCACCACTTCGGCAGAACCGGTAGCTAATTTTTTGTTGCGCAGGCCCAGAATGGATTTCCGGAAGCGGCATCCACACAGAGAACCGGTTGTTCACATATTTGAATCCCACCACTGTTTATATACCTGAGCATGCTAAAATTGATTTTAATTTAAACAGAAATAAAAATATTTGTTATCGTGTCTTATTATTTATTATGTCTCTTGTGCTTATCAACTTTGGTTAGTACCGCTAGACCCATTTCTGGACAAAAAGAACTATTTTCCACTAACTTGTAATCACACAGTTAAATGTACAGGTAGTCCTCGACTTATAACAGTTCTCTTAGTGATGTTCAAAGTTACAACAGCACTGAAAAAAGTGACTTATGATCATTTTTCACACTTTTGACGATTGCAGCATCCGCATGGTGACATGATTTATATTTGGATGCTTGACAACTGACTCACATTTATGATGGTTGCAGTGTTCTAGGGTCATGTGATCCCCTTTTGCAACCTTCTGACAAGCAAAGTCAATGGGGAAACCAGATTCACTTAACGACCATGTTATTAATTTAACAGCTGCAGTGATTCACTTAACAAATGTGGCAAGAAAAGTCGTAAAATGGAGCAAAACTCATTTAATTTCTCATTTAGCAACATAAATTTTGGGCTCAGTTGTGGTCGTAAGTTGAGGACTACTTGTATGTGATCATTATGATAGCTACTCTTACATTTAGCTTGAAAACAGCAATTCATGAAGAGCATGATGGGCAGGTTCTATGATGTTCTCCAAGTGCGCTGGCTGCCAGTGCAAGTCTATACCAATGACTGTACCTCAAGGAATCCTCTGTTAAAATTCTGAAGTTTGCAGATGATACAGTGGTCATTGGCCTCATTCAAGACGGATATGAATCTATCCCCTCTTACTATATTCAACAGCACGGAATCGGTAATAAGAGTCCTTCAAGTTTTTGGGTTCTATAATTTCCCAGGACTTGAAATGGACACTCAACATTAAAGCCACCATTAAAAAGACACAACAAAGAATGTTCTTCATCAACTCAGGATTTTCAGACTGCCCCAGGAACTGTTGATATAGTTTTACAGAGGAATATTGAGTCTGTTATTTGTACTTCTATAACTGGTTTGGTACAGCAATCAAATAGGACAGGTATAGACTCCAATGGATAATTAAGACTACATAAAGAATAATTACAATAAGTCCGCCTTCCATAGAACACCTTTATGTTGTGCAGGTCAGAAAGAGGCTGAGAAGATACCTACAGATTCTTCACATCCTGGACATAAATTGATTCAATTCTTTCCCTCGTGACATTGCTTTGTTTATTCTATGCCAAGACAAGTAGTCACAGGGACAATTTTTTCTTGTACCATCATAATGCTGAACACCTAATTTTCACAGTTCTGTTCAATGTCTATATATATTAACCCATATAGAGTGGCTATAGTATTATTATTTATCCTTATTATTATACAGTATATACTTCCCTTTTTATTGGAATTATTATTATTCTCTCTGTTGCTTTGCATGTACATTGAATGTTTCTGTACCGGGAACAAATTACTTGCGTGTCTAATCACATTTGACCAAATAAAGTATGCAATTTAATTCAGTTCAGATTCTATGCTCATAACATATACGGCTGAGATGAACTAGCTTTATGGTTATAATCTCTTCTTAAAAACTTCCAGTGTTGGAGCATCCACAATTTCTGGAGGCAAGTCATTCCACTGATTAATTGTTCTAACTATCAGGAAATTTCTCCTTAATTCTAGATTGGTTCTTTCCTTGATCAGTTTCCATCTGTGGCTTCTTGTCCTGTCTTCTGGTGCTTTGGAGAATAGGTTGACTCCCTCTTTTTTTGTGGCAGCCCCTTAGATATTGGAACACTGCTATCATGTCAACCTAGAACAAGGGTGTCACGCAGAAGCCGCGCCACTCCCTTGCCAGCAATGGCAAAACAGTCCCGATATGTTGCGCGATGTCATGTGACGTCCCGAGTTTGACATGTCTGACCTAGAACTTCTTTTCATGAAACTAGATATACCCAATTCCTACAATCATTCTTCGTATGTTTTAGCCTCCAGTCCCCTAATCATCTTTATTGCTCTTCTCTGCACTCTTTCTAGAGTCTCAACATCTTTTTTATATTGTGACAACCAAAAAGTGTATGCAGTATTACCAAGGCATTATAAAGTGGTATTAACATTTCACATGATCTTGATTCTCCCTCTGTTAATGCAGCCTGGGACTGTGTTAGTTTTTCTAGCAGCTGCAGCTGCTGGCTCATATTTAAGTGATTGTCCACTAGGACTCCAAGATCTTGTAGTTACTACTGTTGAGCCAGGTGCCACCTTTTCTATAGCTGTGCATTTGGGTTTTTTTGCCTAAAAGTAGAACTTTACTTTTGTCACCACTGAATTTCATTTTGTTAGAGAGGGCCCAGTGTTCAAGTTTATCGGGATCCTTCTGTATCTTGAGCCTATCTTTTGGAGTGTTGTCTCTTGCCAGCTTAGTGTCATCTGCAAATTTGATGAGGTCCCCTTCTACCCCCTCGTCTAAATCATTGATGAAGACATTGAAGAATACAGGCCTAAGACACAGCCTTGTGGTATCCCACTGCATATTTCCCTCCATGTAGATGCAGTTCTATTAAGCACTACACATTGAGTGCGGTGGGACAGCCAGTTATGAATCCATCTGGTGGTAGTGCTATCTAACTCAATTTTTCTATCTTATCAAATAGTAGGTTGTGGTCTACTTTATCAAATGCCTTACTGAAGTCCAAGTAAATTATGTCCACAGCATTTCACCGGTCTACTAATTTTTACACTTTGTCAAAGAATGTAGTAAGATTTGTTTTGCAGGATCTGTTTTTGACAAACCTATGCTGGCTTATAGTTACGAATTTGTTTGCCTCTGGACATTTGCATATTCATTAATATTTTTTGTCATTAAGATTTTTCTTAATGGTTCTAGGATATGTAAAACCTATGGTCTTTATGTAGGTTGGAACTGTGTTCCCCAATTTGTTGCCCTAGAAATCTTGCAAGATATTTTGAGAAAATAAGGTTGAATTTCAGGTAACTTTGATGACATGCTGATTGTACCCCATAATAGCTTTTGACTAGGAGACTTGACTACCTGCAACTGCTATCACCTACTGGAATTATTAAGTAGCTATAGTGGGTCAGCAAATACCTAGAGCATGATTGGAACTTGTACTTTACTAAAATTGAAGATGAAACATCTGCAATACAGAATTGGTTGTTTTTAATGATTGCTTTACTAGTTGTAAACCAGTTCTTTGTGGAAATGAATGATCTGTTCGATGGTTAGTTAAAGTTTTTTGTCACTAATAAAAAAATCAGATTAATATATAATTAAATTTGAAATCTACCTTTGTGCTTTGTGTGAAGCTATGGATTATGTAGATTAAGTTTTAGTTTAGTTGGTAACATTTGTGCAATTTTACAGGGAGAAGTTTCAGAGAGAATTATAGAAAAAAATAGCTGGCAAAGGCTTTATCTTTGTACTTTTTCTTCTAGTCACCACCTTCCCCTCTCCCTCCTCAGTTCAAGGATATATTTGGCTACATTTGGATAGAAGAAAGTTTCCGTTTCCTGCTTGTCGCATTCATTCCATAAAATAATGCTGGCTTGCTAACTCTGGTTTCACAATCACTTTCCTAAAGAGAAAATGAACTTTCTAATGGAATATTGAATTAAGTTCTTTGAATGCTGCAAGCATATTTCTGTTGACTATAGAAAAAGGATGCAAGTGATGGTGGAAACCATTTTCATCAGCGAGCTGTATTCAGAACTACATGGTACCTATGTGTAGATAGGTGTGCTTTTGATAACAGAATGATTGTTCTGGATGCAAATAGACAGATGTTGTGGGCATGATAAACATATGTTGCCTAAGAGATTGCCGCAGAAACAAGATATCAGTATGCATGTCCTTAAAGTTGTAATACTCTGAGTCATAAGTTATTATTAGGTATTGAGAACATGACCCAGAATACTACCACTGTACGTGCTGTAATACATGATATTCAGGTTTAGACAAAGCTGATTCATGATTCAGGTGTCTTTTGGACCCCTCAGGCTGCAATCATTTAACTAGTAATTTAAGGATCATAAATCCAGTAGGCATGGTCATAAATATACTCTTGATTTGAAAGGGAACAGAGTTCTGCAACCAGTAGCTTGAGTTCACAGGGCAAAGTTCTGTTTGTTGTCAGTGTAGGTGAGATTATGGTTTCCAAGAAGATTTCACAGCAAAAGCTAAATATTGAATTTACATTATTTAAACTAAAATACAAAATATGGCTGTAGTGGAGAATTGTTCAAACACAAGATTGCATCCAGATGGGACATTAAATTCTTGAAACTCTTCACTTGAATATAGATAAATCTTTATTTTTAGTACCAGGCTACTGCCATGTAGACTGGTCTATGCCCGGTGTTTTTCTATGGAGCCAAGTATCTCTGTGCTTCCTGGTCTCTTAACTCCACAAGACAATTTCAGCATTTCCATAGGTTGGGTTTTTCAGGTTTTTGGTTCACGATTTGACTTACAAGGCCTCATATTATTGTATCATTGGTCAGTATTCTTATCAGACTCGCTGAGTTCCGTATCTGGAAAGTCTACTCCTCTGAGAATGTTTCCTTAACCAAGGATATAACCGGATGTATTTGGAAAGTCATGTTTTTTGAACTGTCCTCTGGTGAGAGTTAGATATTCATAACAATTCCTCATAGTTAACTTGTGTGGGATATATACTTCCAGATGTCATGAATAGTTCTCTTTTGTATCCTTTGCCTGATTATTTCAGTACTTCTACTAGTTCCAATGAATGATTTCACCTGAATTTTAAATTTAACAGCCATAAAATATATGCTTCAATTACATCCTGAGTGTTCATGGTATTATTAGTTATGGTTTATATTATTAGTTATAGCAACAATACTGTTGTTGATGCATTTGTAGAATGGAACAATCTTAATTGATCATAGTATTTGATTCTCATCCTTATGGGAACGTCAGCTTTCTTTCTCAGCAGGGCACTAATATATAAGTATGGGATAATTGATAATTAATTTCTTTAAAAAAATGTGCTTATGACTACATAGCTGCAGACTTCTAAGTATAAGCATTCTCTGTTAGGGAATAAGATGATTGGAGGAAAATCATCTGTAGTTTTTGCTATGTAATCCTTCCATAAATCTTCAAGAAATCAGTACAGGTAATCCTCCAGGTACGAACGTTTATTTAGCAAATTTTCACAAAAAACAAACTTATTCAGAAAGGGTACTTACATTAGAAATTCAAAATTATGACCAAAAAGAGGCCTCAATAGCCATGTGACTTGAATTCAGTCTCTACTGCAGCAGCGGCCATATTTAACTCTGTGACTTGCCTGGGATGGTTCGGGGCTACGAGAAGCCGGAAGTTTTTTTTTCTTGTTGTTCCTGGTCACATGGCCAAACAAGATCCGGTCAGTTTTTCAGCCGGCACCAACCTTTTGTTTTCCTGGAACTGCATGGAAGATCTGCTGCTTGCTAGGCTTGAGGGCTAGAGAGCTAGAATTACTTCTGTAAATATTTTAAAATATTCCTTTTTTGTTACTCTGTAGTACTGTACTGTATTGTTTGTAATCACTTTGGGAACTGCTCTGCTTTTTTTAAATTGTACTTTGCAAAGTTAGTTTGTTTTTATTTGCCTGAAATGGCTTGTAGAAATGCATTTGCTCAGAGCATTCTATAATGTTATGTTTCCTTGCTTTTATTTTGGAGATTAGTGTATATTACTGTAGATAGTATGTCTAAATACTACATTTTTTTGGAATCATGGCATTGCTCAATTTCCTACTTTCAAATTGCAAAGAACTGCAGACAAAAACTGGCAGAATGAGCTGAAGTTAGCAAAAAACAATTACAGTACTGTACAGTACAATGAAAAAGAGGGGAAGGGATACATAGAAAAAATTTAAAGTATGCTGCATTGCAATATAGTACTTTGGTAAGATAACCATTTTATTTGCTGTATGTACTGTACTGTCTTAATCTTGGTGGCTGTTATTGATCTAGGAGATTTATTTTAATTCATTTTATAGTTATACTTGTTTATTTTATTTATGTCCTGGGATTGTCTAGAGCAGGGGTCTGCAACCTTAAACACTCAAAGAGCCACTTGGACCCGTTTCCCAGAGAAAAGAAAACACTGGGAGCTGCAAAACCTGCGCGTGCACGGACACGCGCACACAAGGGGTGGGGAGCTTGATTAAAGAGTTTAATTAAAAAGAAATAGAGGCTGATGTGCATGAGTTCTCTCTCTCTCTCTCTCTCTCTTTCCTCTCCCTCTCTTTCTTTCCTCTCCCTCCCTCTCTCTCTCTTTCTCTCTTTCTTCTCTCTCCCTCTCTCTTTCTCTCGCTCTCTTTCCTCTCTCTCCCTCTCTTTCTCTTTTTCTCTCCCTTTCTCTCTCCTTCCCTCTCTCTCCCTCTCTCTCTTTTTCTCTCTCTTTCCCTCTCCCTCTTTTTCTCTCTCCCTCTCTCTTTTTCTCTTTCTCTTTCTCTCCCTCTCTCCCTCTCTCTCCTCTCCCTCCCTCTCTCTGTCTGTCTCCCTCTCTTTTTTCTCTCTCTCTCTTTCTCCATCTCTCTTTCTCTTTCCTCTGCCTCTCTTTCCCTCTTTTTTTTTCTCTCTCCCTCCCTCTCTCTTTCCCTTTCCTCTCTCCCTTTCTCTCCCCCCCCTCTCTCCGATCTTCTGCTCACCTGGCAAGCTGGCTTCAGGCTGTTCTCCAACAAGCTGACACACATTATTGGGGTGGCTCACTCCTGCCCTTCCTGCTTCCTGCAGAGACGCAGCAAAGGGAGGAGCCCCGCCCAATAAGCTTGTCAGCTCGTCGGAGAATAACGTGAGGCCACTCTCTTTTTTACACACACAGAGAGAGAGAGAGAGAGAGAGGCGCAAGTGCCTCTCTCTGTCTCTTTCTCTCTCTGCAAATAGCAGAGGAGGCTGGGAGCCGCAGGAGAAGGCTCAAAGAGCCACATGCGGCTCCAGAGCCGCGGGTTGCCGACCCGTGGTCTAGAGCCTTAAACTCATTCCCATCTACTTTCTCTGTATTTTCCATAGCAGCAGAGGACCAAATACCGTACTGTGCAATATACTGTACTTTATAGCTTTTATTCTCCCCCCCCCTACCCCTCAAAATACAATACAGGTAGTCCTCGAGTTACGAGTGTAATGGAGCCTGCCCATTCCACTCATAACTTGAAAACTTGTGCATGTGAATCTCATACCTCGATCGAGATCACTCCCTTGCTCTTTAAGTGCACATGAGGTATCTCGGAAGGACCAGGCCCCCAAGGCCTCCCGACCCATTAAGACAGGGCTTTTCAACCTGTGGTACGCGTACCACTTGTGGTACATTAACAAGTGGCAGGTGGTACGCAGCCCTGCCTAGCCAAGTGTAGTGGGGGAGGGAAAGAGCCAGCACAGGCAAGGATTTACAGTGAGAGAGTCCTCTGGAGCTGCAGAGTGGCTGGGCAAGACAAAGGCCCCAGGCTCACTTCTGGCTCACCCTCCCCCATGAGAAAGGAGGAGGAGGGGGGTGGAGACCTATAAAAGGAGGCAGTTTGGGCGGGAGCGGGAGAGAGAAAAAAAAGCAGCAGCCTTGGGAGGAGGCGGAGTCAGCTCTAGCTGCACAGGAGGAGGAGGGTGTGGGGGGGAGAGGAGAGGAGATCAAATCAAGCAGGCGGCCATGAGCTGATTTGCAACTGCTGTGTGCTGGCAGCAGCAAACAGGCAAGAAATGCAGTGGGGGAGGGGTTGCCCTCCAAGAGGAATGAAAAGCAGCAATGGCTGGAGGTGAGGCACGGAGAAGGGAGGGAGGGAGATGGAGAATGGAAGGATTCTTATGTGCTTTTGTGACTTTGAAGTTCTGGAATTTGTGCAATGTGGGCTTTGTGTTCTTAAGGAGTGTTTGGCAATTTCTATTTGGCTGATGGCTGATGTCTCCTGTTAGCTTCTATTGCTCTGCTATTGTTAGCTGTAAGTTTTGCTGCAAGGGATTTTGAAGTATTTTTCTCCTGAATGGATTTTTCCTGTAGATTCCTTTACTTATGAATGGAGCCATTTGGGGAGGCTGGCTTAGCCGGCAACCAATACTTACTACATTTTTTTTCTTCCTTAAGTGCCGGCTGCCGGCTCCTTACTTTCCTTTCTAGCCAGTAGCTTATTCTTAAAGGGGAATATGCCTTTTTAAGCTAGTTCACTCAGCAGTTTGTCTTTTCTGTTTCTGGAGGCTTTTCCTTGTTTGATGAATATATGGAAGAGAGAAAATATGGGGGGGGGGTTCAAATTCTTCCTTCAGAAGGAGGTGGGCATGAGAAAGAGGGAGGCAGGGAAGGAGGGAGGGAGGAAACTTAGCACTTGGTCACCAGCAGCCCTGTCATTGACTTTGCTTGTCAAAAGGCTGCAAAAGGGGATCACATGACCCTGGGACAGCAACCATCATAAATATGAATAAGTTGCCAAGTATCCAGATATAAATCACATGACCCTGGGCATGCTGCAATGGTCATAAGTGTGAAAAATGGTCATAAGTCATTTCAATGCAATTGCAACTTTGAACAGGGTTTTTTTTTGGTCATCACGTTTTTGACACCTTGCTAGGTGGTACTTGAATATTGCCATATCCTAAAAGTGGTACAATCGGTGAAAAGGTTGAAAAGCCCTGCACTAAGATACCTCATGCTTCCCCCTTCCTTCCTGTTGCGCCAGAGTCACTTACCTTGCAAAATCTGTCTTCCCTCTACTGCGGTTTCTTTCCCTTTGAGGGAGAGGAGTGTCAGCTTGGAAATGCTTTTTGCGCCAACAATGGAAGCTCCTGGGTGCCGTAATATTGTGCAAGTTCAAACACAAATTCTCTGCAAAATAGATCATGGCCCCTGGAAGCTTACATTCTGGGGGAGGGAGTGTTTGCTTCGTTTGCATGCCTATGGGGCAAAGCATAGAATCAGAGTCGGCCGGGTGCAGGAACCAATGCCATCCATGGCCTGGGTGCTCTTGCATGCACTGGCCTTAGTTTGAAGGCAGGAACGAAGCCTTCAACTGAGCGGGGAGGCATCACGTGGACAGTCCCCTTGCACCTGCGTCCAAGCTGCTGGCAGTGGCGGCAACAGGCACCTGAGTGGCCATGATCTCCCCAGCCAGCCAACCACCCACCCCGCCCAACCTACTTCTTGCCTGACTGGCCAGTGGCACAAATCCTGACCGCTCTTCTCCTTGTCGACCTTCCCACTCAACTGGCGGCAGCAGCTTGAGTTTCTCTGCTCCGTCCAAAAGGAGGAAAGCAGAGGCACAGAGCAGCATTGCTCTCAAGAAGACCCAGGTGTGCTGCTCACTCACATGCGCCGGCTTTATTGAGAGCAATCCCGCTCTGCGCCGCTGCTTCTTTCCACTCGGACGTAGCGGAGAAACTCAAGCCGCTGCCATTCAAACTTTTTTTATCCGACTGCATGGAATGCATGGAAAGGAACACACTGTTTCTGAAGTGCTCCATTGGCAATCACACAGAACTTCCAATTTCTCTCAGCTCTCCTTCGGATAAAAAGTGTTTGTGCTCCAGTGGGGCTATTCAAAACGCAGAATGGAAGCTTCCGGGGGCCATGATCTTTTTTGCAGAGAATTTGTGTTTGAACTACGCTATATTACGGCACCCAGGAGCTTTCATTGTCGGTGCAAAAAAGCATTTCCAAGCCGACTCTCCTCTCCCTCAAAGAGAAAGAAACTGCAGCAGAGTGGAGACAGATTTTGCAAGGTAAGTGACTCGGGCGTGGCAGGAAGGGAGGGGGAAGCAGTTGTGGGGAGTGGGGGGAATAGGATTAATGTCGCAGAGCCTCTGCGAATGACTGCCGTGGTGCTGCAATATTCGTAATTTTGGAACTTGCTTATAAACACTAGGGGGTGCTGATCGCGTAACTTCGAACGAGCGTTAAGTGAATGTTTGTAACTTGGGGATTACCTGTACTGTAGCCCTGTATTTGGTTCTGTACTACTGTTAGAAAAGGCAGAAAGCCTTTTGGATTTTGCCTGGCGAGGCTTGAGCTCTCCATTTTGGAAGGAAATCCCCCCACTCCATGTTGGATTTTGCCTGGAGAGGTTTGTGCTGAACAGGGGCAGTGTTTTTTGTTTTTGTTTTTTTAAAAAAGGTTTTTAATTTAAATTGACTCCAGAAGTTATGGGTGTCCCTTCACTGGAGGCTTTTAAGAAGAGATTTGATAGGCATTTATCAGAAATATTGTACTCTCTTGTGAGAGCAGTGGGTTAGACTAGATGACCTCAAGGTCCCTTCCATCTCAGTTACTGTTGAAAGCTGACAGTTCTGTAAACCCCACCACCATCTCCCTCTGGGTGCCTGGCTGGAGACACTTAAGCTAATTACTATAGTGGCAACTGCAATTGGAGAGTTCTCCACCCCCTCTGAAGAAGCTTGAACTGCCTAGCAACAAACGTTTTTTTAAAAAAAACAGTTGCAAAGAGAGAGCCTGTGGCCTGCTTGGGAGGCAGTTTAGTTCCTCAAACCGGAAACAGCTGATAGGCAGTTGGAAAGGCCAGCAGCAGCAGGAAAAGTCTCTCAGTTCAGGCAGCCGTCAGAGGAAATAGTAAGTCAGATCTTCGTTCATTTAACGAACCATTTGATTCAGTTAATGAATTTAATATTAAAATTTTGTGAAATTGAGTCTGATTCATTTGACAAATTTTTGATTTACAAGCCTAATGGGCAGGCTCCATTAGATTTGTACTTCAAGGACTACCTGTAATCATGCAAACAGAGCTTTCTATGGAGGAAAAGGTTGATGGTTTTTGAATGAAAGATATTTATTTTGTTTGGCTAATAGCATTTTGAGCTATATTTGAAAGAGTTACAGATATTTCCGTATCCAGTTTTTGAAACTGAATAATTTAAATAAAAGTGGAGATTACTATATGTAGTCATTTGAGACTGATTTGTGTTTTATTTTTCTAATTGTGAAAATAATTGTGCAATTTATTGTGTTTATGTTGTTGAGAAAAAAATCATCTTGAATTCTTCTTATGGTACCAGTGATGATTAATATTTGTCTTTGCATTGATATTTGTCTTTGCATTGATCAGATTGAGCTGCACCAGATTTCTAGCATCATTCTTACTTCCAAGAATGTTGCGTGTACTATTTGGGCTTTATTGGGAAATAGAAATGGTGGATAGTTGCAGTGCTGTGCTCTAAGAATGCCTAGCCATCCAGAAAAATGATAAAATCATGTTGGGATGATGGAGGGCATTCTGGAACTCTACAAATAATTTTGATTGAGAGCAGCTTCATCAGTTTTCCTCCCAAGCAATGGTTTTATCTCTCCAGAAATTCTAAAATGAAACATAGAAATGTATTGGGGAAAAGTTTTCATAATGCTATGTTAACTTGTATCTACTATATTAATATGGAATAAAACATAAATTTTCTTCCATGTTTACTCAGAAATAAGCCTTATTGAACTTAGTAGTACCCTAGAGATCTATGTTTCTCTCATCCTGATGATATTCTGGAAGTCTTTAAAAAATAGACTGATCTTCCAGGCCTTGGAGTAGATCGTGGCGTCTTATCAGTGGTGAATGAGTGCATTTATAATATGATTGCCTGAGTTCTTCAGGTTTACTCTTCCCTGTTTTTTTTAATTTTACTTTTAATTTTACTATAAGCTGCCCAGCATTGTTGTATGATGTTGGATGCCTCTAAGAATGAACGTATAAATCTAGCTAGTTGGTTAGCTATTAGCATCTACAAGTTACAGCATTGGTTTTGGACATTAATTTAAAAATAATCAGAAATTATTTTCAAGACAGGTAGTGAAACATGCAATGTATGAAATCTAGAGCTGGTATCTATTTCAATATGGTTTGATTCTGATAAAGTGATCTTAGATAAGAAATATTTTTAGCCTTTATAACGCATTTAAACAACATTTAGGTTTACAACATTCAGGTGTTTAGAGGGATGGGGAAAATTTGTTTCCAGAAAGAAGAGAAAATGTTGAAGGGAATGTATTATTTGTAGCTATACTTATATGATAATACTGTTTATTCATTGAATCCTTTGCTAGTTATTTTTCTTTTATTAGTTTTGTTCATTTATAACATAAAATGTGAAAATACAAAAGCAAATAGTAAGGGATAACAGTAGAAAAAGGGAAAACAAAAAAAGTGTGAAGAAAGGGAGGGGAAGAAACAAAAGGCATTGACTTCCGATCAGTGGTGGGATTCAAATATGTGAACAACCGATTCTCTGTGTGGATGCCGTTTCTGGGAGTCCATTCTGGGCTTGGGCAACAAAAAATTAGCTACCGGTTCTGCCGAAGTGGTGCAAATTAGCTGAATCCCACCACTGCTTCCGACTCTCTCTGTTCCAGTAAAATCAAGACATTAAAATCAAATCTCAACTTTTTACATTTCTATAGTAATATGCACTAGCCATGTGTGTATCGGCAAATCAGTCTAATTGGTAAAACCCAAAATCATAATATCATTTTTTCCCACCTCAAGCACAAAGTCCAGAAGGGGTTTCCAAGTAGAAACAAAAATACTTATTTTCTTTTATCAGCACAGTCAATTTGGCCATCTCTGCTAATTCCATCAGCTTTTGTAACTATTCGTCCATGGTAGGAATTGAGACATCCTTCCACTTTTGAACATAGAGCAATCTTGCTGCCGTCACCATATATAAAATCAGAGTTCCAATTTTTTTCCCAGTTCTCTTTGCATTAGACCCAAAAGGAAAGTTTCTAGTTTAATCTTTATGTTCACTTTAAGAATTTTCTGCATTAATATATGAATCTTACTTCAATATTTCTTTGCCTTATCGCTTTGTTAGTTATTTTTCATGTCACACCTTTTTTAGACTGCAGCTTAATTAGTTAAGTCTTCTTAAAATAAACCTGCAATACTAACAAAATGAAATTCAATGGTGAAAAAAGTAAGGTTCTACATTTAGGCAAGAAAAACCAAATCCACAGGTATAGTAGGTGGGACCTTGCTCAATAGTAGTAACTGTGAGAGGGATCTGGGAGTCCTAGCAGACAATCATTTAGGTATGAGCCAGCAGTGTGCTGCAGCTGCCAAAAAAGCCACACAGTGCTGGGCTGCATTAACAGGGATAGAATCAAGATCACATGAAGTAATAATACCACTTTACAATGCCTTGGTAAGGCCACACTTGGAATACTGCATCCAGTTTTGGTTCTCACGATGTAAAAAAGATGTTGAGACTCTAGAAAGAGTACAGAGAAGAGCAGCAAAGATGATTAGGGGACTGGAGGCTAAAACATATAAGGAATGGTTGTTGGAATTGGGTATGTCTAATTTAATGAAGAGAAGGAGGAGGGATGACATGATAGTAGTATTCAAATATCTCAGGGGTTGCCACAAAGAAGAGGGAGTCAAGCTATTCTCCAGCATGACGAATGGAGAATCCACAAATGGGTTGATCTTGCCTTTCTGCCCTAGAGACTAAGTCAATCAACCTTTGCCACGCCTCCCTTCCTCTGGCTAGGAACCCCAGTCACGACTTAGTCTTAGCCCAAGAGAGACGTGGTGAAGATTGGCTCTTGTTTCTAGCAACAAAACTGTGGATTTTCCCAGGTTGTACCCTTCCCTTCTCTGCGCCGATATCAGTGCTGCGTTTCAAACCGCTGAGTGTTAGAGCGGTTTTGTAGGCTTCGGCTGAAGCCTCGAGCTATTTATTGCTTCCAGGCAGGGCAGAAGTGTAGCGGTCGCCATTTTGAGTGCCGCTTTTATTGTTCCTGAGTGGGGGGGATCCTCCCTTCCAGCGAGGGCGGTTTAGACTCAAATAGAGTCAATTTTGGCCAGAATTCGGTCAGCAATCTTATTAGTCAGCCATAGAAGCAGCTGCCGCATTTATTATTTCGGACATAACGATGGAGCAGGAGGTCGCTTACTAGCGGCTGCCATCTTGAAAGCCTTACAAACACTCTCAGGCCATTCAGAAGGCCAGAATTAAGGAGCGGCAATTCAAGGGTGCTGCTTCCCCAATTCCAGGCTCCTTGGCAGCTCGCTGCATACCAGACTATTACAATTAGAGGCAACAACAACAGCCTCCTTCACTGGACGCAATTTCCAAAGACTTCATAGCTGAGTGCCCACTTTAACTGCCGCCATTTTCAGCGCCTCTTTCCACTGATTTCGCTGCTTATAAGTGTGCTGGCTACCCCATTAAGTTGGTCTTGCCGCCACTAACAAGATTATCAGTGTGCTGCCTATCCCATTAAGTTGGTCTTGCCGCCACTAACAGGATTATCAGTGTGCTGGCTATCCCATTAAGTTGGTCTTGCCTCCACTAACAGGATCATAAGTGCGCTGGCTACCCCATTAAGTTGATTTTGCTGCCACTACCAGGATTGTGAGTGTGCTGGCTATCCCATTAAGTTGCGCCGCCACCACTTCTAGCCACCACTTGGCTCCTTGCTACTGGGATCACCTCTCTGTTGCAAACACATTGAGATTGCCATTTCTATGATATCTCTGATTTTGCAATGGCAGATAAAACCACAGAAGCTCAGATATCTCAAGGTGCCTCCAGCAGTTCCTCTAGGCACAAGAAATCCAGATCAGCCAAGCAGGAGGCTGCTGGGAAGCTCAGATCCAAAGCTATCTCTGGAAAAAGGTCTTCAAAAGCTGCTGAGAAAGAAGCAAGCAGGAGGCACCAGGCATTGGAAAAACAATTCTCCAAAGCTGCAAGGCAAAAGAATGATGCAAAGGTTGGTCAGATTACTTCTGTTCCCATGGAAGCATCGGTTTTTGGCCCTCAACAAGCTCCTTCAACCTCTGCTGCTCCAAGTGCCTGGTCTCCAGAAGGGGAAACAGGTCAGTTCATTTTTCCCATGGCAGAACAGGTGGAGATGGTTCCCCATTCCAGTGAGGGGCTTGGCCTTCATATCCCTGCTCCTCCAGGTACAGCTAGACCTCTGGGCCCAGAGGCCACATTCACTCCTACAGCGGCCAGGCTTCGCCCTCCAGAGGCTCAGGAGACAGAACTATCAGAATGATTGCAGCTTCTGATTTCTCAGGCTATTGCCCAAAGTGTAGCTTCGACCCTACACCAGAGAGCTCGACCTGAATCGATAGCATCAGGGATCCCATCTCACAGAGAGAGCAGGGGATGTCAGAGGATAAGGACTTATCTCCTGATCCCCCTCCTTTCATCGGCCTGTTTAATCCAGCCCTCTTTAAATCCTTACTTCACTTACTTCAGGAGCACTGCTCAACTTGGTCCTGAACGTGTCCCTCGAGCTGAACCTTCCACCAGCCAGGGACCTACCAGTAAGGTCTTTTCAGAACCAACGTTTACCCAACAGGACATTCCCTGCCCTCCCCTTTTCCTCAAGGTAGTCCAAAGACAATGGGAAACGCCAGGTATCTTTCTATCCCCGGGGGGGACTGATAAAAAGTTATTTAATGTGGCTCCAGCACTGTCACAGGTGCTACCAGTCCCCACTGTAGATGAGCCCTTAGCACCATTGGTTTCCTCCTTCACTGTGTCTGGAGATATAGCGGAGGTTCTGAAGTCAGAGGATAAGAAAGCGGAGTTTAATTTCTGCAGGACCCACCAAGCCTCAGCATGGGCGGTAAAGGCAGCTACATCAACTTCCTTTTTCGCCAGAATTTCACTCCTCTGGCTTCGCCAATTGCAGGCTAGGGTCCCACCAGACGAGGTACGGATGCACCAAGATTTAAATAAATTAGTGGCTGCATCAGAATACATGGCTGACTCATCATTGCACGCGGCCAGATTTTCCTCCCGGGCATTAGCATCTAATGTTACCTCTCGCAGACCTCTGTGGCTCAGATAGTGGCGAGCGGATGCTAGGTCCAAGTGGCGATTGGCCTCAGCTCCTTATGTGGGAGGCCAGTTATTTGGAGAGGCACTAAACCCTTATCTGATTGAGAACAAGGATAAGCATAAGGTCATGTCCTATCTTACTAGGAGAGCAGACAGGAGAGCTACCCCTTACGCCCGCAAGCAGTCCTTTCGCTCAACTGACACAGGGTCGGAATTCACCCATTACTCTCGTCCTTATCCTCCCAGACCAGAACGTCAATTCGACAGATCTGGTAACAGGGACAGACCCAGACAGCAATTTCAGGCCAAACGGCCCTTTCGAGGCGCGGGAGGCCGTCCTTTCAGAAGGTCCAAGTGACACCAAAGGTACCTCTTCCATAGGGGGCAGGTTGGCTCTCTTTGCACACAAATGGGAGAACACCACTACAGATTCATAAGTGTGCTGGCTACCCCATTAAGTTTGTTTTGCTGCCACTACCAGGATTGTGAGTGTGCTGGCTACCCCATTAAGTTTGTTTTGCTGCCACTACCAGGATTTTGAGTGTGCTGGCTATCCCATTAAGTTGGTTGTGCTGCCACCACTTCTAACCAGGAGGGCAATACTAGATTTAAAGGAATTAAATATCCATTTAGCATACAAGAAATTCAAGATGCAAACGCTCCAATCCATATTAGCAGGCATCAGAAGGGGGGGCCTTCTGACGTCCATCGACCTGACGGAGGCCTACCTACACATTCCCATCATTCCCGGACACCGGAAATTCCTCTGGTTCTGCTACGCAGGCCACCATTTCAGTACAGAGCTCTACCATTCGGCCTGTCATCGGCCCCCAGAGCATTCACAAAGGTCCTGGCGGTGCTGGCCACGCATCTGAGGACCATTCCAGTGCATGTCCAGTGTTATCTGGATGACATCCTTGTTCAATCCTCAGTGCAATTGGCTCAGTCAGAACTGGCATTGTCCATCAAGACCGTCCAGGACCACGGGTTTTCAGTAAATTTTCAGAAAAGCCAGATAGTTCCCTCCACCCGCCTCCTTCACCTGGGCACGGTGATAGATACAAGGAAGTGCGAGGTTTACCTGTCTCAGGAACGTCAGGACAGTATCCGATCCCTAGTCACCCAGATTCAAAGGGAGCGAGTAGTCACCCTAGCAATCCTTTCTCAACTGCTAGGAAAGATGGTTTCCTGCATAGCAGTGGTTCCTCGGGCTCGGCTCCACTACAGAACCCTCCAATGGTTCTTGCTCCCATTCCAGAGACTAGGCACCAGTTCCTCCAACCACAAGGTATGGGTCCCATCACAGACCCTGTAATCCCTCCAGTGGTGGGTCTCCCCCGCGATGGCCAGGGGAACCTTATTCAAGGAACCCAGCCGACTCATCCTAACATCGGATGCCAGCTTGTTCGGCTGGGGAGCACACCTGCAATTCCAGTTGGCCCAGGGTCGGTGGTACCCATCAGATCTGAAGCACAACATAAACTGGTTGGAGCTCAGAGCTATACATCTGGCTCTACAACACTTTTGCAACACAGTGGCAAGGCAACACGTTCTAGTCCTCACGGACAACATGGCGGCGAAAGCCCATATCAACAGGCAAGGGGGTACCCACTCCAGGTCCCTCATGGCCGAGGCTCAATTATTAGGAACCTGGGCAGAGACCAACCTCTCCTCCCTCAAGGCGGAGCACATCTCGGGAAAGATGAACCGGCAAGCGGATTTCTTGAGCAGGGCCACAGTGGACCACTCCAAGTGGTGCCTGCACCCAGATCTCTTCAGGGAGATATCGGAGAGGTTTGGTCATCCAGTTTTGGACTTGTTCGCTACCCCCACGAATTCCCAGCTCCCGAGATTCTTCTCCTGGTTCCCGTCTCCAGGGGCGGAAAGGGTAGATGCCCTCCGCAACCCATGGCCCAGAGAGCTCCTGTATGCATTCCCTCCTCTCCCTCTGATCCAGGCAGTTATCTGGAAGATACTGCAGCAACGGGCAGAGGTGATACTCATTGCTCCCCACTGGCCAGGACGGCCGTGGTATGCCGACCTCGTAGGTCTCTCAATCTCTCCTCCATGGAGGATACCCCAAGATCAAATCTCCCTCAGCCAGGGGGTTCTACAACACCCAGAGCCTCAGTGGCTCCAGCTAACCGCCTGGCATTTGAAAGGAGACTCCTAACAAAAGAGACCTACTCATCAGACGTGATTACCATGATTCAGGCTTCAAGAAGGTCTGCAACTAATAGAATCTATGATTCCACATGGAAGAATTTCTGTAACTGGTGTGGGAGACAACAATTAGATCCAGCTACAATTCCTATTCCAAGAATTTTGGATCATTTACTGGAGGGACTTAAGAAGGGTTTAGCACCCAACACAATCCGCAGACAAGTTGCTGCCCTGTCCATGGTGCTCACATATGGCAACTCAGAGCCCTTGGCTCAACACCCTATGGTACGTTCCTTTGTCAGGGGAGCAATCAACAGCAAACCTCCCGTGGTTCACAGATATTCCTCTTGGGACCTGTCTTAAGGTCTTACAGGCTCTCACTTCATCTCCATTTGAGCCCGTCAGAACCTCCACTCTACAGTTCTTGACACTCAAGGTCGCCTTCCTAGTAGCCGTCACATCGGCTAGGCGCATCTCGGAATTGGCAGCACTCTCAATTAGAGATGACTTATGTATTTTTCATAACGACAGGGTGGTCCTACGCTTAGACCCCTCCTTCGTCCCAAAAATCAATTCATTGTTTCACAGGGCGTAGGAGCTTGTGCTGCCAGATTTTTGTCCTGAGCCGTCACATGATTTGAAACGTAAATGGCACACCTTGGACGTTCGTAGAGCCCTGTGTTGCTATATCAAGCGAACTGCCTCCTTTCGCAAATCTGAAGCCCTATTCGTTTCATTCCACCCCTCTTCAATGGGTCAGAAGGTGACTGCCTCTACTATCGGCAGATGGATTAGCGCTTGCATAGCAGGGGCGTACCAGACGCTCTCCTTGCCAGTTCCAAGCAGAATCACCGCACACTCCACTCGCAGTGCGGCAACTTCAGCGGCATGGGCGACACAGGCGTCAATCGAAGGCATATGCAAGGCAGCGACTTGGTCGTCTCCTTCGCCATTTGTGAGGCATTATAAGTTAGATAACTTCGCCTCAGCAGATGCTTCATTTGGCAGGAGAGTTCTCCAAAGGGTAGTAACAGATAGTGGGACACAGGCCCAGATTTCTTCGCGCCCATAGGGACAGTGAGGCTTTGGTATGTCCCATCTGTGTTGTCTTACCTGAACACCTTTTCTCAGCATGACGATGGAGAATCCACTCGCCCCCTTGGGTCCATCCGGTCCTGTGTCAGGGGAATTTGAGCCACCACCACATTGAAAAATCATCAACTGCTGCGCCTTCGTCATGACTGGGGATTCCTAGCCGGAGCAAGGGAGGCGTGGCAAAGGTTGATTGACTTAGTCTCTAGGGCAGAAAGGCAAGATCAACCCATCTGTGGATTCTCCATCGTCATGCTGAGAAAAGGCGTTCAGGTAAGACAACGCCCCTTCTCTAAAGCACTTGAAGGCAAGACAGGAAGCAATGGATGGAAACTAACTAAAGAAAGAAGCAACCTAGAACTAAGGAGAAATTTCCGGACAGTTAGAACAATTAATCAGTGGAACAACCTGCCTCACAACCTGTTGTGAATGCTCCAACACTGGAAGTTTTTAAGAAGAGACTGGACAGCCATTTGTCTGAAATAATATAGGGTTTCCTGCCTGAGCAGGGGATTGGACTAGATGACCCCCAAGGTCCCTTTCAAATTATTATTATTATTATTATTATTATTATTATTATTATTATTATTATTATTATTATTATTATTATTATTATTATTATTATTATTATTATTATTATTATTACTACTACTACTACTACTACTACTACTACTACTACTACTACTACTACGCCTGGAAATAAGGCCTAGTGAAGTTGGTTGAAATCTTGAGCTCCATTTGAATTTTGATAAAACATGCATACAGAGTTTTACTGTTGTTTAGTAGACTTTTAGTGAATTAAATTTATAAGTAAATAAAATATTAAATAGAAAATTTAATATTTTCAAATTGTATTTTCTTATAAAAATGACCAGTAGGAAGGGGGCAAACCAAAGAACAGGCTATACCTCAATCAAGACACACAGTCTATGTAGCAAAGTGTTCCTCAACCGCTGATGGCTGCTGTTATTACTCAGATTGTACAAGTAGTCCTCGACTTACAACAGTTCATTTAGTGACTGTTCAAAGTTACAATGGCACTGAAAAAAATGCCTTATGATCGTTTTTCACAGTTACGATCTTTGCAGTATCCCCATGATCATGTAATCAGAATTCAGGTGCTTGGCAACTGGTTCATACATGTCCCAAGGTCATGTGATCATCTTTTGCAAACTTCTGACAAGCAAAGTCAATGGGGAAGCCAGATTCACTTAATCACCAGGTTACTAACTTATCAACTGCAGTGATACACTTAACAACTATGGCAAGAAAGGTCGTAAACGGGGGCAAAACTCACTTAACAAATGTCTCACTTAACAACAGTGATTTTGGCTCAGTTGTCATAAGTCGAATATTACCATAAGTCGAATATTAATAATTCTTTGAGGTTTTAAAACAAGTGCCTATGTATGTATGTATGTGCACGCATACACACACACACACACAATTTGTGTACCTATATTTGGTAAAGTTTTGTAAAATTAAAGTACAGGTTTTTAGCCTGGAATCATCTAGCAATATTATCAGATCATTAAATTGTTTAAAATTACAAATGGTTTTTGTATTCATTACCTGTTGTTGTTGAAATACGAAATTTTTGTGTCACTATTTGTAATAAATACAGTTCGTAAGAAATTGTAAATTTTCATCTACCCAGTTTATAGGAGAAAAATTGCTGCAACTTTGAATTCAAATCATGGTTTGTTTTTCTCATTCTTTTGTGGAGTTAATTTTAAAAAGTAAATAGACATTATTTTAATGACTGAAAATGGCATTCCTTTTAAAAGACATGGTATTGATATATCAAATTGTCATTAGCTGCATTCAAATATAATACTAAAGAGTGGTTTAGCATTAAGAGAATAATGGATGCAAAGAAGAGGTCAGTTGTTTCTGTTTCAGATTACTTAATTATAGCAGAGTGTTATTTTCCAATTCTGAGCTATAGATTATTTTAATTATGATTTTTAAACTATATTTAAAAACACAGATTGCTTATATGCTTGGGTTATTTAAGTAGCCCATAATGAAGATTTATTATAGTTATAGTTTATTATAGAAAGCAGACCCTC
The DNA here is from genome assembly GCA_023970755.1 of Azemiops feae. Classification (NCBI taxonomy): domain Eukaryota; kingdom Metazoa; phylum Chordata; class Lepidosauria; order Squamata; family Viperidae; genus Azemiops; species Azemiops feae. The sequence goes on along the minus strand of JALGBA010001938.1, from coordinate 97,497 downwards.
CCCCATGAATTCTTATTTTCCTTTCCCATCATATCTTACCACAAATAAGGGAGAAGTCGAACCAACATATCCACTATTTTTACTTTTTGAAACCCAACAGGATATAAAATTCAGTGTTACATAGCCGAAGATTCTAAACATACTAATAGCATGGAACTAATATAAATCACAAATAAAAGATGTCTAGGATACTAAGCAAAAAAATGTACATTCTTGTTTTATAATACCCAGTTTTGGGAAGAAAGGACCAACTTTGGAAGCAAATAACCTCATTAATAGTGTTGATTGAACTGAACATTATTAAATAAAATTTATTTTGTATACATCATACATTTTCAGTTAATATTAGAACAATAATTTATTAATATAGGTAGTCCTCAACTTACAACCAGTCTTTTAGTGACCCTTTAAGTTACAATGGCACTGAAAAAAAGACTTACAACCAGTCTTTGTACTTATAACTAGCGCAGCATTCCCATGGTCATATGGTCAAATTTGGGTACCTGGAAACCCTCGTGTATTTACAATGGTTGCAGCATCCTGGAGTCCTGTAATCGCAACCTACGACCATCCCAGCCAGTTTCTGATAAACAAAGTCACTGGGAGAAACTGGATTTGCTTAATGACTGCATGATTACTCAATAACTGCAGCGATTGACTTAATAATCATGGGAAAAAGGTCATAAAAATCTGGTGCAATTCACTTAGCAATCACCTTGCTTAGCAATGGAAATTCAGATCTCAATTATGGCCATAAATCAAGGGCTACCTGTTGTTAAAATGCCAGTTTCAGCAGATAATTCCCTGATGTTGCTTTTACCTTTAATTCTTTTCTAGAAATACAAAGAAAAGGAAAAGCATAGACAAAAACATAAGAAGCAAACAGATTCTTCACCATCCTTGGTTCCTTCCCTTACTGTAACTACAGAGAAAGTAAGTGAATTTTTCTTGCAATTTTTGTTGAAATGATGTCTACATTTTTTCTATTTATGAAATGAGGATTTCAATAGTTGCCAAACTTTATTATATATATCTTTTGATAATAAATAGTGCTTTTGAGTAAATAATTTTGATAGACATTTGTGATAAAATTGATTTTAAAAATATTAATTGTTTACAAAAATAAAGTCATATTTATTTCAGTTGGATCTTTCCACAGAAGAACTATTCATAGAACAACTGAAATTAAAATAGAAATTATAAATACTACAGCAGAAGCACCTTTGAATTAAAAGTGTTTGATTTTAGTTTATATTTAGACTAAAGTTTTCCTGTAAATTAATTCTGTTAAGAGTGTTACATGTGACATCTAAACCTTCATTTAAACTTATAATATGTCCTTGCAATAAGAAAAAAAATCAGACCTTTTCCTCACTCTACTAAACAAATAATTATGTTGTGTCTATAAACTAGTTTTCTTCCAAATGTAGAATACTGAAAATTAAATACCTGCTAATATTTAAGTACAACTTCTGTGAGAGAGTAAGTAATAATCTTAGTATTTAAGGCTAGTCTTGTATAATAAAATTTAAATTTTATTTTTATTTATTAAATTTTATTTATTAAATTTAAATAAAATATTTAGATAAATATTTAAATATTTTTAAATTTGTCTATAATAACTATTTTACAGTTTAATTGATTGGAATGTATGTGGAAGAAAACCAAGGGATTATATTAAATCAGTAGTAGTATATTTTTGTAGTACATGTTATTTAGTTTTATAGAAGTCATACCTTTCTATTTCAATGATGTGTTTCAAACTTTTAAAGCATAATTCAGGTTTTTACACAAAATAACTGCATATTTGGCATAGTTAATCACAAAGCAGCCATTTGCTAGCAAATGTAAGATTACCCCTTGCTATTGTCTTAGTTCCTCTCTCTGCTCCCAAGCAGTTTATCTTTTTCCAGGGGTGATGGGTTTACTTCCAAAGAAAAGACTGAGATGTAGAAACTCACTATGTTTATTTCATAAGAATTCCTATTGATATTCTTAAAGGGAGGATAAACGGATACAAGTAGTCCTTGACTTATGACCAGAATTGAGCCCAACATTTTCATTACTAAGCAGGCAGTTGTTAAGTGAGTTGTACCCCATTTTTACAAACTATTTTGCCACAGCTGTTAAGCTAATCACTGAATGAATCATAGAGTAAATTCCAGATTTGAACCTGGGACAATATAACTCTTATAAATACATGTAAGCTGCCAAGCACTCAAATTTTGATCATGTGACCAGGGGATGCTGCAATGTCATAATGTGAAAACTGGTCATAAGCCATTTTGTTCAGTTACATCAGACATGTCAAACACAAGGCCCGCGGGCCACATGCGGCCCAAAATGTGGTTCCGTCCGGCCTGGGGACTTGCTCTGGAAAGAGTGAAGGACCGGCCCACCGCATCTCGGCCCGGCCCAGGCCGACCAGGTGCTGATCTACAACCTGGTTGTGTCTATCAAAGCCAGAACGCGCTCAGCATTAAATCCACGGGGCAGCCCCGCCCTCTGGGTGTGCGCGCAAGTGGAGTCCGGCATCCCTGCTGGCTGTCTTGTCCCGCAGGCTGACTTCACCCAGGATGCCGGTGCTGGCTGTCTCCTGTGCGCACACCCAGGGGGCGGGGCAGAGGTGGCGAGGCAGCTCCTTGATGGTTCCAGTGGATCTTAGGCTGAGTGTGTTCTGGCTTTGATGGATGCAACCAGGTTGTAGATCAGCGCCAACCCCCCCTAGCATCTCCAGCCTTGAAGCTATGAGGCTTTCCTTTCACCGGCACAGATTCCCCCCATGCGGGATAGCAAGACCGACAGCAACATGGCAGCACTGGCAATCTCTCCCCCTCCCATCACCCCTTCCTGAGTGCGGGGGAAGGAAAAAGATGAGAAGGCGAAGGAAGGAACGAGGGAGGGAGGAAGGGAGGGTGGGAAGGAGGGAGGGAGGGAAAAAGAGGGAGGAAGGAAGGAACAGGGAGGAAAGAATGGAGGGTGGGAGGGAGGGAAGAAAGGAAGGAACAGAGGAAGGAAGGAATGGAGGGTGGGAGGGAGGAAGGAAGGAAGGAACAGAGGGAGGGTGGGAGGGACCATGTCCCAGCGCTCGCCCCAGTTCCATCCTCTGCCGGAGACCCTCAGATCTGCCCCAGTCCTGCCCAGGCACCCCTGAAGCAAGTGATGTCGAGCTGGCCATGCCCACCCCAGCCGCACCCACCCAGTAGGCCACACCCATCTTGGCCACACACCCCCGGCCCCCCGAGGGCAACCACAATGCTGATGTGGCCCTCAATGAAATTGAGTTTGACACCCCTGAGTTACATTGTAACTTTGAACAGACACTGAAAAAATAGTTGTAAGTCACTATCTATATTCTTAGTTGAAGGAATTGTTAGGTATATTAGAGTCCACAATTACCAAACTGGAAATATCAGACTTTGTTAGGATTGAAGATAGTTCGTAGAACTGTAAGTAATAATAATTTCAATTAATAATTAATATTGATTATTAATAGAGTGTGATTTATATGATTAATAATAATAAAATAGTAATAATTAATAGTAATAGGCACATTGAGTACAATCCCAAAACAACTGGAGCATCAGTTGAAAACCACTTGATTTGACAATATCACCATTGGTCAATTGCAAAAGGCAGCTTTATTTGAACAGCTTATGGATGTCCTATGATGATATCTATAACACTTTCCAACATTCACATCTACTTATTCCACATCCTTGGAAAGGATTCAATAGATAAAGAAAAAGGCCAAATCCAGTCTGAATATATGGCTGATTGTATGACAAACCCCACTACTACAACTACTGCTGCTGCTACTACTACTACTACTACTACTATTAGCACTTAGGTCCTTGGTTAGGATTTGAATTGTTAAGTTTTCACCAGTCCCAGACTGTGAATTGAATTGAATATTAAATCTTAAATAATACTATATTATTATTAATAATATTCAGATCCAAGCAGACAGACATCTGGCCCACAACATGTCTGACATCACTGTTGTGGAAAAGGAAAAAGTCTGATTCATTGATATTGCAATACTAGGTGATGCATGAATTGAAGAGAAGCAGCAAGAAAAAAATAACGAAATATTGTGATTTGCAAATTGAAGTTGAGCGATTGTGGAGGAAGAAATCAATGGTTGTACCAATTGTAATAGGAGCCCTTGGAGCAATACCCAAAGGTCTGCCTAGATACCGGTACATAGAAATATTAAACTTATTAGGCCTGAATATTCTGACTTTCAAAAAAAACAACCCACCTTACTCAGAACTGGTGAAAATATTAGTGAAAGTCAGTGTTCTGAGCCTTCCAGAACAATAGCGTTCACTGCAGTTTTGCTAAATTTGAGGTCTATTCCTCCAGTGTGGTGAGGGATTCCCCTATGGAGAGGAAATCCCTTCGTATGCTGAGAACAGACCTCAAATCCGACTACCTTGTACCTCTTTGTTTTCACAATCATTCTCCCCAATGGGGCAGGGAGAGGTAGGAGGGCCAGGCCCTCTCTCCAGCATTCAGTTTGACAAGCCTCATGGATGCATAATGACTGCAACTGGGAGAACTGGGATTGTGGTCACTGAACAAATTGGGACATTGCTGCTGACATGAGTGGTAGCTAGAAAAGGTTTTCTAGGAACTGGAGGCAGAGGCAGTGTTAACCATTATTTTTTGTTCCTTATGCTACCTACCTTAATTTTCTATTCCAACCTTCAAGTGATGTCTTCAAAAAAATAATTAAACACATTAATTGAACTACCATTTAAGACACCTAGTCTTTTCTTCCATTGTAAAATGTATGTTATAGGAGAAAATGTTTTGAATAAAAAACAAAACCATCCCTCCCCATAGAAAAAGAATGTTAAAATTTGTTTTGATTCTTCAAGGGGAAGAAAGGGGAGAAGAAAGAATTTCCTGAGACATTGTCAGAATCTTAAAATATCTCATAAAATATGAAGAAAAAAAGCTACAGTGAATCTGGCTTTAGATTATAATCTCTTCCCCCATAGATACCTCGAATGCTATAACTTCCACTTTTATCTTATATGAATTTTTGTTATAATTGATTAGTTTTTTTAAAATTTTGAAATTCTAATAAATAGAATTGTTGCAATTTACTTCACAAAACAGATTAAATAATACCAGATGATATTAAATTTAAATTTATATGGCATCCATCTCACTGATATAGTGACTTTGGTTGGCTTACAAATTGGTTAAAAGGTAAATATAAAAACAGTTAATAATAACAGTTATTAATAAGACTTAAATAAGAACTAAAACCAAGGGAATGGATGGCATGGGCGTAGGGTCTTCTCTCTTATCCCATCAGGAACCTCTAGCAAAGAGCATCTCTTCCCCAGCAGGACCACAAGCCAGACAGCAAAACCAGTTTTTAAGGCCTTTCTGGAAGGCCATTTTGATGAAGACCAGTTTTGTCTTTGGCATTTTAGTGGCAAATTCTAAAAAGTTATAATAATTAGCAGTACTTTTTTTGTAAGAAAAAAGGAGCTGGAACTCAGCCCCCCACCCCCCGGCCAGACCATTCCTTGATCGGCAACCTTTCACTCACCTCCTGAGACGGACTGCCATGCTAAGGTAGATGGGATGGGTGGGGTAGGCCCGGTCCCCCTCTGCCGTTTTGGTGAAAGGCTCCGCTGCTGCTGTGCGTTGCTGGAGGGGCTTTCTTTAAGCTTCGTCCCGCAGATCACCTGCCCGGGCATAGCCGCTACCTCCTTGTCCTCCGCCAACTCTCCCATGGCTTGCGCTGTGACTGGGCGGCACAAGCCTCCTCCGCCGCCTCCCTCCGCCAGTCCTTTGTTGCCTGTCTCATGGAGAACGGAGAACACAGCAGCTCTGTGCAGGGATGCAGAGCAGAGAACAGCACTTGCTTGCTGCCCTGCATTGTCCCACATCTCCCTTCTGGAAATGGCAGCCCCGTTTCCTGCCGCTTCTCCTCCCAGCGCAGCTGCTCCCTCTTCCCGAAAGCATTTCTTTGCTAACCTGCTTTCCAGCTCTGGCGTGTTTTTCTTCTGCTGTAGGGAAAAGGAGTTTGTGGGATTAAAAAAAGTTCAGTCAGACCTTCCAACTCCTTGTGAGATCTTTTTTTTTTCCGCAAGAAGTTGGAAGGTCTGACTGAACTTTTTTTAGTTCCACAAATTCCGTTGGAAAAAGGTGCGTTCTATGACAAAAAAAGCCCTGAGAATTAGGACAAAAACACAATTCCATTTGCAGTTGCTGAAGGGGAAGCAATTGCAGAGGAACATCTCCAGCTAGTTTATACATATGTGAGAGCATATATGTATGTATATGTTTCAGAGAGCTTTTCCAATTCTTGCTTATACTTGTAAAATTTTATCAGCTTAATATTAATATAATTTGGTCTGTTTGCTTTAAGCATTGCAACCCTGAAAACTAATGTTCAATATCTTTTTTTTTAAAAGTCATCTTGATTGTTGCTAAAAGGGAAAAGAGTAAAAATAATTTTTGATGCTAATTTTTTAAATACAGTTTCATGGATGTGTTGTGAGATGATATTGTGTGTATACAATCATGATATTTTATAATGCTGTATTTTCTGAATTAAGCTAAAGAGTCATTTTAAAATTAAATGGCTCTTTCAGGGTAGATTTTTGTGGTCTATCTTATATATACTTTTATTTATAAAGCTAAGGTGATGAATTCTATTTGCCACTAGGCTGCATATATTAAAATAATGTATTTTTCTTTCCTTTCTCTTTAGTCAGATTATCAAATCAATAATAGTAGAGGTTTAAGGTACAGCAGTTAAAAACACATGTTAGTGACTTAAAGAAAAGCAGGAAATTAAGCTTTTCAGGTTATACCATTGGTAGTTACATTGGAGAAGTTTTCAGAACCTTTCAATAAATAAAGAGTTAGAGGATGTAATTAAATAGGAGCTGATTTTATAAATACTGTGGAGAGACCAGTTAAGTATAATTTAAGGCCAGGTTAATATGTACACTGCCACTGATTGCTGCAAAGTCTTATGTCAGTTCCTTGTGGTCTAACTGTCTCTCTCAACTTCCCTTTTCCCAATTCAATACTATTAAGACTTACACAAGCACTACCAACAGCTCTATGACAGGGTCATTGAAGAGGCTGGAAGATACCACAGCTCGTTTTACAAATGCAAATTTCCAGGAAGTCTCTGCACATGCTTCAAGTGGCAAAGATGTTTCAGAGGCCAGAGGTTCAGAGAGCAAAGGGAAGAAGTCAGCAGGTCATAATTCAGGTCAAAGGGGAAGAAAGCCTGGTGCTGCTAGGACTCCTGGAACTGCAGTATCAGCAGCTTGTACTTTTCAACAAGGTATTATTGAAGGGTACTCTATTGCTTTCTTCAGTGCCAAGTGGAATTTAAACTAAAAATAAATTTAGGTGAAATATATTTTTCAGATTTAGTATATGAAGAATATAAATAGCTTCAGAATTTCTCTGGAGTAGCTAGCAGCAGCAAAATTTCAGCACCTCCTCAGTATCTTACATGGCATTATCTAGAAGTAATTGTCCTAACAAATGTGAAAACCTATACTTGATTAATATAAGAACTATATTTTATGCTAATTTATGGGAGAGAAAACGTTTTGAGAAACAATATATCAAAGAAAGTACTGCATGTTTTTATCAAGCATTAGTTTAATATACAATAGTACTGAGAAGAATATTTTCCAGTATAAATTTAATTCTTAGATTTTCTTGGAATTATTTTATAGTTGGAAACGCTATTTCTGTTATTGGAATATTTCCTACTATCTTTACTGTAATATATTATAAATATATTATATAATAAATTGTTATAATTCTATCTGAAATTTGGAATATTCTTCCCTTTTGATTAAAATATATGTTTGTAATCAACAAAAACATTTTTTAATCAGGCTTACTCTTAATTGCCAATCTGAATATATTTGGAAAGTGTGGTGAGAGTTTAGTAAGGATAAGGGGGAGAACATTTTTTTTTTAGAGGGGGAAAAATTACCTGTATATTTGGCTCCTGATCTTTGTACTGCCTACAAAGGGCATATCAGGGACATATGATAAGAACAAGCTACTGCTTCTTCTTTTTTCTTTTTTTTTTGCTTTCCCAGGATTATCTTGATCTTTTTCTTACATATTTTTCTGCCCAAAGAACCAGCAATTAAAGAGATGTAATTTTTATTTTCATTTCATTTGTCTAACTCACATAAATGGCATTCTCAGAAAACAAGTGACTCTGGCTGGCTTACCATAAATCAATTTGAAGCGGTTTTTTATTAGTTGCTAGCTTAAAAAAATAATATATTAGCAGTAATATTAAGTAGAGCATTAGTGACTAGTTAGAAAACCTGTTAAGAAAGTTCTCTAAATTGTAATAAAAAAAAAACTGTTGCTGTAAACCATGAATATATGTAATTAGTGAGGTTTGGTTAATTCTGGAAAACAGACAAAGCTACATTCATGTCTAGGATTTCTGAATAACTCAAAATGCATAATGCTAGTAAAAATCACTTTTAATTCTATACTTAAATATTTGCTAATAGAGTAAACATCTGTTTTCAACAATCAACACCTCTCCCCATCTCTTTTCTCCAGGAAGTTTTTTGGGAACTCCAAACAGTACAAAGTCATCCTCTGGAAGTTCTGTTCAATCTCCCCAAGACTTTTTGAGCTTTACAGACTCAGATCTACGTAATGACAGCTATACTCATTCTCAGCAGACTTTGTCAACCAAAGATGTATATAAAGGAGAGATTGGAAGTCAGGAAGGTGGTGTGAATTGTTTTACTTCCTTAATTAATCTTCCTTCAACCTCAACTGTTGCCTCCCAGCCTACTATTTTTGACAGTTCACCTGGAGAGTTAGGTAGTTCAAACCTTATACCAACAGGATACAAACGTGCTCAGTCATCTGGGATAGAAGACGAAACCATAAAGGAAAAGAAACGAAAAGGAAATAAGTTATGTAAGCATGGGCCAGGTCGGCCCAAAGGAAATAAAAGTCAGGAGAATATTTCTCACCTATCAGTTTGTTCAGCTTCCCCAACATCATCAATAGCATCTGCTGCAGGAAGCATAACAAGCTCCAATCTGCAGAAGTCCCCAACCTTGCTCAGAAATGGAAGTATACAAAGTCTCAGTGTGGGTTCCTCTCCTATTGGTTCAGGTAGGCATTTAGTATTATTTTAGAAGATACATGTTTAAATTTAGTTTTACTTCACAGTAATAATATATTTGGTGTTTGATTCCGTTCTGTTTTAAGCTACATTTTGTGGAAAACAGTTTCCTTTTTATAAATGTTTAAAAGCTAAATAAGAATTGTTTTTCAAGTTTTTATCTTTATTGCTATTTACCATGTGATATATACACTTGACATCCGTTATCCTAGTTTATTAGAGGTGAGCACTGCTTCAGTTCCAGTAGGACAGTAGTGCTTTGGATTACATGTGGGAACCTGCAATGCATCTGCAACAATCCTACAGTCTGTTTCTAGAATTGAGATCCTAGGAAGACAAGCTGTTTCAAGGAGTTTGTAGCATGTGCTGGTGAATGCTCCCGCATGCTCCAAAATAACTTTTTCTTTTGAGATACAGATAGAGAGTAGGATATGCAGCACTTCATATGTAGTGAGGCAAGAGGAGGAGACACTTGATACTTTCACAAGTAAGTATTGACTAATTTACTTTTGTCAAATTGAAGTAATCATATTGATTGTGAAAGATTATTAATAGCACAATCATGGAAACATTAGTCTGGAATATTGCATTATTAAACTACTAATATTCTTGCATGTCTAGCACTAGTTGTGATAATTTGATAATTGGAACATTTGGTGATGAGAGAGCAATCTGTTTCTGAAACAGAAATTTTTGTACCACCTCTATAACTTGGTTGGGGTGGTGCGGTGGCTCAGCAATTAAGATGCTAGGCTTGTTGGCTGGAAAGCCAGCAGCCCAGGTTCGAGATCTGAATGCTACACGACAGGTGAACTTCCGTTCTTGCCCCAGTTCCTGCCAACCTAGCAGTTCAAAAGCATGCAGATGCAAATAGATAAATAGGTATCCTTTCGGTGAGAAGGTAACAGCGCTCTGTGAGGTCATGCTGGCCACATGATCATGGAAATGTCTTCAGACAGCACTGGCTCAATGGCACCACCCCCTACATCGGCAAGGACTAGCAGAGTAAAATCCGCAGGGACTCTTTATAACTTGGTTTATTTTATACAAAAGCTATTCAAGAATGAGTAAAAAAAGGGAAAACCTTTAAGAGGCTATTTACTTTTTACTGTAAAGAAAAACAATAGCTGAATTAATAAAAAAAATCCCAAACTTGGTTTCTTATAAACCATTCAAAGTTATGACAAGATCCCTCTCCCCAAGAAACTACTTAGTATTTGATCACAAAACTTTTTAGACATGCTCAAAGAAACAAATCAAAATCATTCATTCAGATGACAGTAAAACAAACTGTGGACAGAGTATATAATGAGTGGAAATTATTACTACATATGCACCAGTGCTGCCTTTTCCTCCTGCCAAGTTAAATTACAGCCTGCTGAGTCCTGTGATTGCAATTGTATGGATATATCAGGATGTTATTGCTAATCTAGTATATTAATTGGGTGAAGGGGACAGAAAAATAGCTGTTTATGCAAAATCATCCAGAATATATGAGAGTATAAACATGAAGGATCTTTGGTGCTTTTTTAGTTTGCTTGTTCTCTTGCATATGTTTCATTACCCAAAGTAGGTAACATCATCATTGCTAGTCTAGCACTGACTAGCACTGATGATGTTACCTAGTTTGGGTAATGAAACGTCTGCAAGAAAACAAGCAAGCTCAGAGAGCACCAATAACCCCTCATGTCAACCCTGAGCTACAAATATTCTCCTTTATTAATACAGTATAAACAGTTTTCTGTTCCTTCAATTTTTAGAATTCTACAGGAGAAGGATATGCTATTGAGTGGCTGCATGTAAAATATTTAGAATTCTGAATGTTTTTTGGATGTAATATGTGAAAGACATTTAAGCATGTCATTTATTTTATATTCCCCTTAAAAATATTTCAGCTTACCTCATTTTGATTTTTGAAATAATTATTTGACATACTTTCTCAAAAGCAGATTCTACATCAGTTTTAGATGTGATTTTTACAGAAAAAAGTTTATAAGCAGCATTTTTAAAGGAAAAAAATGAGTAATTGCAATAAGCGAAAGCTAATTGAATTCCTTTCTGATGCTAGTGAAATGTGTGGGTATAATGTAGTTGGAAAAGCAAGAGTCCTTGTTTTGAAGCACACCATTTCCTTTTCTCTAGAAGAGGGCAGTCAACAGTATTGTGGTGTGACTTTTTAAAGTCACTATCCTTCCTGAATGTGCTGTTTCTTCCTTAAAATTGCAACTGTTACTCTGGTGCATGTAACGGCTTCTTCTTCTTTTTTTAAAGAATGATTTAAATATCCTGTTCCTTTATGTTTGAGTTGTTTCAAACTATTATTTTTCTAGTTATTCTAGCTATTACTCAAATATTTAAAATATTTCTGCTCATGGTTAATTTCAGGAAATCACACTTTCTTGTTCTTCCTTAACAATTTTTGAGCACAGAACGTATATTCAACGTAAGTTTTTTCAGAAAAATGCTTGGGATATTTATGTATGTTACACTACCATTTTTCTTTATTTCTTGAGTCAGAATGTTCATGTACCTGCACATTAGATGCTTACAGTAAAGGAATTCATATTCATTATCTGAAATAATCTCTTCACGAACAGCGATATTTATAATTAAAATGTCTTGAAAATAATGGATAAATGTCATAATAGTACGCCCAATATAATTTATGATTTTCAGGCATTAAGAATTATTTTTCTTTCAGAGAACTTACATACAAACATGTGTGAATATAGCATATACCAAGTTTATGACTTAATAGTTTAATATGGGGTGGTTGCCAAATGACAGGCTATAGGGAACATATGATGTATCACCAAAGGAATTAAGTTTGTTTGGCATCTTTTCTTCAGTAGGAGAACATATGCTCGACTGCTTTATAAATGGTACATTAAATCTTTTGCATGCTCAATGTGTTGATTTTATTGTGGTTGAAATTTACCATCTTTTGTAAGACTACAGGAAAGTGGTCATGTATTGTAGATTTTCTCATGTATATTTTCATGTACTGTATTGCCTATCTCTGTCCTTACAAAGAAGCATTTTTTGCAATTCTATAGATTTTTGTATCTAATACTGTATTAATTTTTTTTCTTCGTTGCCATAGAACTGCATGCAACAAGGCCATTTATATTAATATTTTTTTAACTTTTCCATCCTACCTACCAACTTCTATTTCAATGACATTCAGAGTCTCTCTGACTCTTTATTTCTGTTGTTCATATGTGCACATATATATTTTTAATCTTCCTTCAGATGTTTTGTTTCTGTTCTTTTTGTGAACTCCATCTTCTTGTCTTCACATCTCTTATTTGCTGCCACTTTTCCTAATAGTGCATTAGCAAAAAAAGCATGGTTCTTATATTCTTCTCTATCAGGGTTTTCCCAATGGGAAGACAGCAGCAGATGCCTGGAACATTTGGGGGTGGGGTTTATTACTAATTGAACAGCACAAAGGACAATTATTTTGTACATGCTTTTAAGATTTGGTATAGTTCTTTTTAAAATTGTAAAAATCATGATAGTACTAGTATTTTCTGTACATTGAAACTATGACTATTCATTTTGCTATTTCATGGTGCCGTTGTTATCACAGAAGAAATATTCCAAATTTTTGTAGTTGATGTAGTTAAGTGACATGGGATTCTTAATAACATATTGCATTTTAAAAGCAGAATTTGTCAGTTCCAAGCACTATAATGACCGTAAGTTTGTTATTCAAAATATCCAGTTAATTCATTGATTGTCTCTGCTTTTGATTCCTCAGTTCCCTCAGTTTCTCAGATCAATTTTGATTGCAGTATTTATATAAGAAGAGCTGTATCTTGGCTCCTTCTGAATTATTCAATACAGTGCCACTTAATTGAATCTTTCTTAACAGTTATATGACATTATTGGGTGAAATGAATAAAAAAAATTGAGTGTGGTTTAGCCTTTTCTCTTATCTAGATTTAAAAAGGAGTTCTTGAATTGATGCCCAGAATAGGAAACTGATTAACTAAATTCCAGTATCATCCATTGAAAAGGAATCATTGATAACAGGGCAGTTAACTTAACCAGTGGTTAATGTTTGTTAAGGTCATGTTCCTATAGAGTAAGACTGCAGTTGCTACTACATCCAACATTGCCTCAAAACCCCATTTATGGCTAGGGCTACATTTTCAATTTTAATACATTCTAGGATAGTAATCTGGTTTACTATTCTGTGATGTTGATGGCTTTACTTTTAGCAAATATAGGCATTTTCAGAAACTGCAGCTCATGTAAGTGAAAGCATGAAAATTGACTGGGAATATTTATCTAATATCCTGCTTCTCAAGGTTTCTGATGTTGTACCTTTTTTTTAAAAAAACAACTTTTTGAGTTGGTTTGACTGACAGTCACTCAATGAGCTTCTGTGTGGGTGTCTGCAGTTCTATTCTATCCCTTTAACCATGGGTGTCGCGACGTATCGTGACTTTTTTCGCATTGCCAGAGCTGGGGTGGGCGCAGCCTCCGCATGATGCAACCGGCCGATGGGCCGGCAGTTTGACACCCCTGCCTTTAACCATTGTACCACTCAACTCTAATACTAATATCAATATAAAAATAACTTCATTTGTTTTATTCAAGTACTGGTTTTATTTTTAATATCTATTTCTTTGGGATACAATTTAGGAAGCTTTTTTATCATTACCTTTCTGTATAGTAAGGAACTATCCGCTGTCTAATTCAAATCCACTGTTTCTCAGATACTTTCTCAAATGCTTGCCACCAAGTAGCCTTTTTGCCATTGGCATTTAAAGTACATTGACAAAACATGATACTTTCAGGAAAGAAAGAATGAACGTTTAACCGATTCGTAGTTATTCATAATCGAGCAGTTAATCTTTACATCTTTATTGTGCTAGAATTTATTTTATAGTTTTGTTCTTATTATCAGGAACCTTTATGGACCTGACAGTTCAAAACATATGTATAAATTTGAAATGTTACATTTTTGTTAAATGCTTCTTAAGAAAACAAAATTTTCTGAAAATCAATCACCTTTGGACAGCTTGAATGATTTACCACAGACAGCATTTGTGGTAACTTATTTGCAAGATAGCAATCAGCAATTAGTTATTAAAAATCTATTTGAAGTTTTCAAGAAAGAAAAAGAAGTGTTTCATATAGAAAATTTTTTTAAATTCAAATGATTTAGGATACTGTAGAATATCTGCTGTGGATAATTATTGATAAGAGCATTTGAAACAATATACATAAGAGCAAAAAGTGCCGGGTCTCGAGCAGTTTGAGGAAGTTTTGCAGAAGAAATATTTATGTAAACAAGAAAAGAAAAATACAGTGAGGGAAAAAATTATTTGATCCCCTGCTGATTTTGTACGTTTGTTTGCCCACTGACAAAGAAATGATCAGTGTATAATTTTAATGGTAGGTTTATTTTAACAGTGAGGGACAGAATAACAACAAAAAATCCAGAAAAACACCTTTCAAAAAAGTTACAAATTGATTTGCATTTTAATAAGTGACATAGGTATTTGAGCCCTTCGCAAAACATGACTTAGTATTTGGTGGTGGCAAAACCTTGTTGGCAATCACAGAGGTCAGACGTTTCTTGTAGTTAGCCACCAGGGATAGCAAGACTGGCAGCAACATGGCAGCGCTGGCAATCTCTCCCCCTCCCATCACCCCTTCCTGAGTGCGGGGGAACACCCCTTCCTGAGTGCGGGGGAAGGAAAAAGATGAGAAGGCGAAGGAAGGAATGAGGGAGGGAGGAAGGGAGGGAGGGAAAAAGAGGGAGGAAGGAAGGAACAGGGAGGGAGGAATGGAGGGTGGGAGGGAGGGAAGAAAGGAAGGAACAGAGGGAGGAAGGAATGGAGGGTGGGAGGGAGGGAGGAAGGAAGGAACAGAGGGAGGGGGGAGGGACCATGTCCCAGCGCTCGCCCCAGTTCCATCCTCTGCCGGAGACCCTCAGATCTGCCCCAGTCCTGCCCAGGCACCCCTGAAGCAAGTGATGTCGAGCTGGCCACGCCCACCCCAGCTGCACCCATCCTGGCCACACCCACCCGGTCCCCCGAGGGCAACCACAATGCTGATGTGGCCCTCAATGAAATTGAGTTTGACACCCCTGATATAAACCATTTAAGAAAAAAAATCAAATATGCTTATTATTGAATAGGTAACCCACCAAATTGTATTTTAATATTATCACTTCATTCACAAATTAAGCCATGTGATTACAGTAAATGCACTAGGATATTCTTAAAATATCAATGTTAAGTAGGTCAATGTCTTACAATTATATGTATAACAACAGAATTACAAAAAGAGGTAGAATACATATAATTTCCAACCAGCCCATCATTATAGATCATGAGAAGTGTTAATACCACTTTACAATGACTTGGTAAGGCCACACTTGGAATACTGAATCCAGTTTTGGTCACCGCGATGTAAAAAAGATGTCGAGACTCTAGAAAGAGTACAGAGAAGAGCAACAAAGATGATTAGGGGACTGGAGGCTAAAGCATATAAGGAACGGTTGCTGGAATTGGGTATGTCTAGTTTAATGAAGAGAAGGACAAGGGGAGACATGATAGCAGTGTTCCAATATCTCAGGGGCTGCCACAAAGAAGAGGGAGTGAAGCTATTTTCCAAGGCGCCCGGAAGGCAGGACAAAGCAACGGATGGAAACTATCAAGAGAGAAGCAACCTAGAACTTAGGAGAAACTTCCTGACAGTTAGAACAATTAACCAGTGGGGACAACTGTCTCCAGAAGCTGTGAATGCTCCAACACTGGAAGTTTTAAGAAGAGACTGGACAGCCATTTGTCCGAAATGGTACAGGGTTTCCTGCCTGAGCAGGGGGTTGGACTAGATGACCTCCAAGGTCCCTTCCAACTTTATTATTATTATTATTATTATTATTATTATTATTATTATTATTATTATTATTATTATTATTATTATTATTATTATTATTATTATTATTATTATTGGTATAGCTATAGAAAATCATTGTCAAATAGCAGCAAAAAGTGGTGTTTTTGTTAATTACATTTATATTCCAGATATGTATTTTTTAGCTGAAATGCAATTTTACTACAGAATTTTTATTTTATTAATTCATTATCTTGTAGTATATGGTGATTAGTTATTAGAATATCTACATGTTTATTACATCACAAAAAATGTCCCTTAAGCATTTCTGATTGAAGATCTGTTATTTGAAATCAATCTATTGCACTGAATCATTTGTTGAAGAAAATCTTGAAAAAGTCTTCATGGCTGGCTGGGCAAGTTTAATAGAAGTTCCTTTTCTACTCTAGATATAGATTTCTGCATTCTATGCTGTTGTATTAGCAACTTGTAGTGTTTTTACTACTTATTGGACTGGACATTCTCTGATATCAATTGTAGACATGGTTGCTTCAGTTATGTTTACATTTTGATCGTGAATTAGAGATTTAGGTCTTTTTTATCATTAGCCATTTTTTAGTTCAGGGCTTCTCAGATGAAATCTGAGTAAAATTGTTATATTACATTCTAGCAGGGCTCCCACTTTTCAGAAAGGGCACCCACGTTGTCTGGATAAACTATTTGTTGGCTTATCTAAGCAGGGAGATAGCACAATCTGGCTGCAATCAGCTTTTGAACACCTAGCCCTGTTTGCACATTCAAAGCTAGGTCACTGTCAGAATTCACTCCCAAGGCCTTTGCGCCTTTAACAATAATTTCTGCAATGCCTGTCATGTGGCATCGACTCCTTGTAAGATACAGAAGAAACAGAAAGTTTGTGTTTGGAGCATACAAGCAGACTCAGCACCATGACTCAATGTAACATAGGCCACAAAGAATTACCCTTAGAAGTGGATGAAAGTGAGATAATTATAGAGTCCTGGCTGGGTGGTCTTGAATTGGGAATTGATAGGAGTTGATTCTGGCTGGGTGGTCTTGAATTGGGAATTGACAGGAGTTTTTGTAAGTTTGAAAACAGTTGGGGAGTGCCCAGACATCTGAATCCAGCATGTGGCCCAGTCTAGTACCTGTACAGTAGTTTGGCAAAAGGGAAATTCCTATGCCCCAAGGCTTGCAATAGAAAGTTTGAGAAATCTTGCTTTATTGTGTAGAGTAATGCATCAAACCTCAGTGACATTCAGTGAGTTCCCAATAAATTGTTAAGGAAATTATGTTCCAGCATAATCTGTACATTAAGCCAGACACTTCGTTTATTCAAACATATCAACTTTGGTGATTGTACTTGGGCAAGTAGCTGTATTTTAATCAGCAATCAAAATTAAGTATGATGTCTTATTTATACCAATATATTGATAGAAACAAAGGGATGCCTAAATTTGGAGCAAGAGTAAATTCAGAAAGTTAAATGTGACAGCCTGTCACAGTAGATCTAATTTATATCCAATTAGTTTAACTCATGATTTAAATTCAGATATTCATTTGTTAGGAAGATTCTGCAATCTTTTCTAGTAAAAATGTATTCTTGTTTTATGTAGTCTGAATATATACGCTGCAATACTCAGAGAAAGATGTTCACTTTATAACACACATACACACACAGAGAGAGAGATATGCAGTCACAATGTGTGTATATGTGGGTATACAGTATTATTAAAATTAATTTTAATTAAAATGGAAAATTATTGCCCATTTATTAATTCATTAGGAGGTAAAGCAGCTCCATTTCAGTAATGCCATTTTTCAACATTTTGAAAAATACTTTTGGCAGAAGTGTCAGGAGAACAACTATTTTTCTATTTTTCAAGTTTTTTAATACATTTAATAAGAAAGGTGACTACCTTGCCTTAATTAAAAATGGATGTGCTTGGTTTTAAGCATCGATTACTGAATTTACATAATTTCCACTAATTCACTTTTGCGATTTTTTTTAAAATACCATCAAACATTTATCTTGACTGAATATCCTAATTGTTCTGAAATTTATTATAAATGGTATCATAGATATTGTTTTGATGGAAGTCTATGTGATACCCAATTCTTTCCCATCAAGGATTGTTACCAAAGTTTTGTCTCCTGTTAGTTCTGTAACCATGACATCCTTAACTAATCATCAACCTACTTCAGATCGAAACTAAAGCACCACACAATTGGGTCAAAAAGCATCATTGCAGGGTGTTAGGAAATCTTCAGGACATTTTTGCCTTCTTCTCCATTGGCCATTTAAATAACAGTAAGGAAAGCTTGGCTTTGCATCTAATCACTGTTTGGAATATGTGTTACAGATCTTTGCAGTGAGTCTTGATATGGAGAGACTATTTTGATTGCTCTTTCTTTCAAGCTTAAGAACTAGATATGCAATATGAGTCAAATGATCAGACAGAGATGTTCCCACAAGATAGCCAACAGAATTAATCCTATGTAACTGTCTGTAGTTATACTTCCTCTCCCAATGGATAGTTGCCTAGGTCAACTGAGCTTTCCTTGATGTGTTCAACAAAGAGGCTATTGTAAATTTTGGCCATCATAGTTCCATTCATATCTTCACACTTTTATTCACAAATGTCTGTCAAAAGTTTACTAATCTATTCCATCAGACAGTTTGTTGGAAAGTTTGATGTGTCCTTTATTTCTCACACTTTTTTCATATCTTCTTATACAAATTGATTACTGTGAACATCTACTATAGATTATTGCAACATCTACTATATTAACTTTGGTCTTTTGCAGCAAAATAATATTCCAACTGTATACTATTAATTTGAGAATTCCTTCACTTCTAAGCTTTGTATATTGAATCTATATGTAGCATTATCTATACCTATTCCTGTAAGATGGAGAATTTGTTTGCAGCTTTGGGTCTGATACATAAGATCTTTCAGTATTATTAATAATAATATTTATGGACCACTGCTATCATAATTAGTAGATGTGGATGTTGATGAAAAATTAGTTACGGGAGACAGCCATCAGAATTTGGATAGAATCACCCAAAGAAAAGAAATAGATGTAATTATTGTACATTTTGACTTGTTCAGAATTATTATTATTTTTTTTAATATAAGTTTTATTGGTTTTCCAGTTTTTCAACCAAATATTTGGAAAGCAACGTGGTGATTGGGTTAGTAAAAGTTCAATAACAGAATCTTTAGTACATATCTCAGGTTACATCATCAGATATTTCTTCTTTGTTTCCCTTAACATTTGCTATATCATATTAAAGCTAGTAAGTTCCTGATTGTATCAAACTCAGTTAAAACTTCATTGTCACATTTATCAGTACATTTTTTGGTTATAGATATCCATATCCTGTTTTTAAGTTTTACCTAATTTTTAGTTTTTAATTACAATACTCCAATTTAACCTTTAATATCCAAAGTATTTAAGTTTCGGGTAGCCCAAATTTCCTTTATCTCAGTACATAAAAACTATAATATCTAGAATGCACATATTACTTACTTAAAAATATTCTAGTTTTATTTCATAAACATTTTCTATTTCTCGCCCCAATACATCATCACCTTAATAATGGAGTATCCTTTGATCTCTATTTTATCTGGACTAAACAATAATTCAAACCTATTTACTAATAGTTAATTTTCATTTCCCATATAATTCTAAATTCTCAATATTAAACAAATTAATCCCTTATTTTTACTATTTTCCAATTATTTTAATCTAATAATCAAATTTCCCACTATCTCAGAATCTCCCTTTAGCCCAATAGTTAGCAATTTAGGATCCTCTGTAGTGGACCCAAAGACCCGCTTCTTTCAGTCTAACTCTAGCTTTCTTTTTATGCCAACCAGGCTTCCATACCAATGCTTTTAACTCATCAGATAGATCTCCCTTCATTCTTGTACATGTTACTTGAATCAAGGGAGACCATCTAGTTGTCAGTTTTCTAAGAGAACTGGCCCATTTATAATCATTAAGTTGTCGCCCTGGTGGCCCATTTCCCCACATTTGCTCTAATATAATTGTCTTCAGTTTGATCTGGTCTTCTTCTTCCTCAGGATTCTTCTGGCTTGTGTAGAGGGTCATGTCCAGTTTTATAATTGTTTTTTGATTGTCTAAATTTTCAGTAGGTTGTACTTGTTGATCTTTAAGGTCCTCCGTCTTGGTGTTAATTTCTTCCACTTCTGTTGTTTTTTGGATTGTAAGTTCTTTAGTTGCAATCAGGGTTTCGCTTTGTAGTTTTAAGCTGGCGCCTTTGTCTTTCAATCTAGATTTAATTATCTCAGTGGCTTCAAGAATTTTTTCAAGTATAAGTTTATAGTTGGCCGAAATTTGTTGTTGGTACTCCTCCATTTCTGACATGGTTATAGATGGTCCTTTAGTGAAGGCTATTTATTAGACAAAAGTCAGTAAGTGTTCACCTCCACAGTTCCTAAAAGCCAATTTCACTGCCCAGCTGTTCTCACAGCTTTTAATCTCTTTTAGATAATACCAAGGACAAATCTGGGCTATGAGCAGGTCTCTTTGTCAAATATTCACTTGTACCAGGTTTCGCCACAAGATGTCCCCGATAGCATTTAAAGTCTTTCTCAAATCCAGGTTAGGTTTTTATCCAATTTAAGTTCTTTTTCATTTTTTTTTACAAGTAAATAGAATAACAAGTCCCCGTGAGAGTAGGAACTTTTTGGGTCCCCGGATATCAAGCAGATGCAAATCCAATTATTTAGTTATTCTTTTCAAAGCTTTATTTCCCCTAGGTAGTCTGACGCCGCCATTTTAGAGGATGGGAGGAAAACATTCCCTTCCCTCTCTCCTCACAGGGGAAGAAATTTCAAGAAGCTTTTTGAAGGAAGATACTTAGGGTACAAAGAAGGTAAAGTCTCACCCAATTCCTCCGCGGTGCTTTCAAGGTGCTTGGTAGTAATTTTGGCCTCGGCTGGTAGCGGCTTAGTGATGGGCCATGTTGATGGTCGATCATTTCCCCGTCGGTTCGAAGAGCTGCCCCAGATCAAATGGGAGGGCTGCCGCCCTTCCGCAATCACTCGGGGGTCCTCTTCATGCTCGTCGCCCCTCCAGGGCAACTTTCGACCCTTTTCAGAGTCCCCCGGCGGGAGAAAACCAGCGGAGAGAGAGATCGCCCTGCACGTCCGCCAGCACCGCGATCGTGAACCGGAAGCCCTTGTTCAGAATTATTGACTGAATACATTAATAGAAGTGAAATAGTAAATATCTGCTTGTTGATTTAATCATCATAATGAAATAATTATGTTTGTGAACTGTATAAATGTTCAGAGAAACAGTTTGTAAGAAAGAAAGAATATACCAACGTAAAACTGTTTATAACCTGATGATCAGGTGTGCAGTCTTAAATTTCTTGTAATTATTCTTTATTTGAACAATGAGCTTTTCGTTAGTTTCCTTGCACCATTTGCATTTTGCATAGTTCTGTTTTATCCGCTGGTATAGAAAATTGGTTTCCATATACAATCTCTTTTACAGCCTACTGACATGATTTGTTTGAATCAATAAACTGCACTTCAGGATCAGAAATCTACCAAGTTTGTAGTTAGGTTTTGTGTTCCCTTTTTATTTCATTTTCTGTTGTTGCATTTAAAAATTTCTCCAGATTCATTTAATTCCAAAGAAATCCCATCGTCAGTGTATTAAATTTTTGTAGAATATTTTCCTGAACAGTTCATAGAAGGGCAAAGCTTTGGTTTAGAATAGTCACCAATCTTTTTTCCCCCATAAAGCCTGTTAAACTGTTTTATTGATTTTTTAAAAAAAAAAATTAGCTCCAGCTTTTGTAATAATTTAATTCATATGTGTTTTCCTCTTTATTTTTTTAACAGGCATTTATAGCAGTAATGAAGTAGCAGTATCTTTTCCAAATGTAGTCTCTGGCTCAGGATCTAGCACTCCTGTTTCCAGTTCACATTTACCTCAGCAGTCTTCTGGTCATGTGCAGCAAGTGGCAACTTTGTCTTCTACACCTTCTGTACCTACAGCTGTTGCTGCAACTCAAGTAGGTTGTTAAAAGTATTTAATGGTCAATATTGGTGTGGTAAAGGGGACATACTGGCATTTTGCATATGTTTTTTTAGACAAATGTATCTAAAAGAATATACCATACATGTATTTTTCCTTTTTTTAGCATATTATGGAGAAAACCAGGCTAACTTCTAATTATTTCACTTTTGATTAGTTTCAAAAATGGATTTAATGTTCAGAATTTGCACACTATAAAGTTAGATATTTTTTAAAAATGGACTTTCTGTTTTGGTATTCTATTTGTACTTGCTTTGTCTTCTTAGCAGTTTTTGTCAATGACAGGATTCATTCATTATATTAAGCTAATTTTGTTTGCTTGGTTGTGATTTAACATGGTATGTTAGCCCAGTCAATTGTGATTCTGTATACTATACTTTAATATTTTTTACATTATATTTGTAAAACCCAGCTAATGAATATATTTGAAAATCTTCACTGAATTATAGTTAGTAATTACTATTAATTACTTAGAGTCTTATTTTGGCATATCTAATTGCGTAATAATTTGATCAATGTATCTTTAAATTTGTAAGCAGATTTGAAAGCCATTAAAGTTTTTTAATGTAATCACTTGCGGTATAATATATTACAATCTTAGCAGAAATGCTGTAATGTAATATAAAAACTAGCATATTAATCATAATAATAGCAGTATAAAGGCAAACTAACAAATGTTTATAAATATATAAATACAGCTATATAAAATACCTGTAGTAGCAAACAAATTATTTATAGTATGTAGTAGCAAACAAACTATTTCTTTTCTTAATCTAATTTGCTACATGAATATTTTTACTTACAGAAATTATTCATGGTCTCTTTCCGAAAATAATGAAGGCAACGCATGCTTAATTATAATAGCTTCTTTAGTTATTCACCTATAGAGCTTAGACCTAATAAAGCTAAATTGCATCTTAGTTTTATTTCAGGAAAGTTCCTTACTACATTAACCTTTTAACCACTAAATTAGGTGAAAAAGCTTCTGATCTTCTGTCATCATAACTACTCTAGCAGTCATTTTTATACATCAGGTATTCCCAAAAGGCAAAATTCTTTGTTTTAAACATAAAATAGCCTACTAGATTACTAGAACTAAAAGAAACTTTTGAACTTCAACACTCAAGTGAAATGCTATACTTAATGGTTCAAAATAAGTCCCATTGATTGTAGTAGTGTGTCTGGTAAGACTGCATAGGATTAAAGTCTGTTAATCCTTTAAGAACACTTCATAAGTTTACAGGTGAGATAAATTGAAGTATTTACTGAAGCTTTCATTTAATGCCCATGGTACCATGTTTCCCTGAAAGTAAGACTTACCCTGAAAATAAGGCTTAGTTTTGGGGCAAGGCACACATCGAAAACTCAAGCTAGGGCGGGGGTGGAAGGGGTGAAACTACCCCATGCACCCTACACCTGCTTACCTTGCAGCCAGGCCTTTCCTTGCCGGCCCACTTCTTCTGTGGTGGCCCTAGGTCAATCCATAGCCTGGTTCTGCAAGGCCTCTGCAGCTGAGAATCGACCTATGGATTGAATCCATAGCTTGGTTCTCGGCTGCACAGGCCTTCTGGAAAGTCCTTTAAATGCGAAATGAAGGTCGGAGCTCCATTCTCAACTGCAGAATGAAGCTGCTCCTTCGGCCGCAGAAGAAGTGGGCCAGCTGGGCGGGGCTGTCGATGTCAGAGGTGAATGGAAAAGACCCCCCCCAAATAAGACCTGGAGGAAAAAAAAATAAGAATGGGTCTTATTTTCGGGGAAACACGGTAAGTAGTGTCATCATTAAAAAAAAAGTATAATAATTTTTTTAAAGTAAAAATATAATTACTTCAGGCTTATAGTTTTTTTTTCTAAGAAACAAAAGTAAATGAGCAAATACTAATTATTCAATTATACAGGTAGTCCTCAGCTTACAACAGTTCATTTAGTGATCGTTCAAAGTTACAACAGCAGTGAAAAAAGTGATTTATGACTGTTTTTCACACTTATGCCCATTGCAGCATCTCCATAGTCACATGATCAGAATAACAGAACAGAATAACAGAGTTGGAAGGGATGTTGGAGGTCTTTTAGTCCACCCCCTGCTCAGGCAGGAAATCCTATACCATTTCAGGCAAATGGTTGTCCAGTCTCTTCTTAAAAACTTCTAGTGTTGGAGCATACAACTTCTGGAGGCAGGTTGTTTCACTGATTAATAGTTCCAACTGTCAGGAAATTTCTAGGTTGCTTCTCTCCTTGATTAATTTCCATCCATTGCTTCTTGTCCTGCCTTCAGGCTTTGGAGAATAGTGTGACTCTCTCTTCTTTGTGGCAACCCCTGAGATATTGGAACACTGCTATCATGTCACCCCTAGTCCTTTTCATTAAGCTAGACATACCCAATTCCAGCAACCATTATTTATATGTTTTAGTCTCCAGTCCCCTAATCATCTTCATTGAATTTGGTTTTTCTTGCCTAAATGTAGAACCGTACTTTTTTCACCATTGAATTTTATTTTGTTAGATAGCGTCCAATCAAGATCCTTCTGTATCTTAAGCTTATCTTCTGGAGTGTTGGCTATTCTGCCAGCTGTGTGTTGTCTGCAAGTGTGAAATTCTATCCCCTCATTCAAATCATTGAAGATGTTGAAGAGTACTGGGCCTAAAACAGAGCCTTAGGGTACTCCACTGCATACTTCCCTCCATGTAGATGCAGTTCCATTGAGTACTACACATTGAGTGTGGTTGGTCAGCCAGTTACGAATCCATCTGGTAGTGATGCTGTCTAATACACATTTTTCTATCTTATCAAATAGTAGGTTGTGGTCTACTTCATCAAATACCTTACTCTAGTCCAGGGGTGTCAAACTCAATTTCACTGAGGGCCACATCAGGGTTGTGATTGACCTCAGGGGGCTGGGTGGGTGTGGTTGGGGTGGGCGTGGCCAACTTGATATCGCTTGTGTTGGGGGGCACCTGTGTGGTCCAGGCGAGGCTGGAGGGATCCACTGTCTCCAGTGGAGAAAGGCGAGACCAGGGCGAGTGCCAAACTCTTGTCCACCAGAGGAGCCTCGCTGTCCCTCTCAAGGCCATGCGGAGGGTCCCCCAGATGGCAGCGCAGGCTGCCCGGAGCCCTGGACAGTAGAGGGCAAGCGCCCAGCCTGGTCCTTGAGCTCCCAGGGCACCGGGACCCCACAGCCCAGTCCTGCTTTCCCAAGAGGGCGTCCTGCTGCACTTATCTCCTCCTCGAAGCTGCTGCTGCTGTTCTTGTTCTCCTTGGCCAGATTGCTCATGATGTGTGCGGGAGGGCAAAGTATGTGGGTCAGAGGGAAGCCCACTCCCTCTCCATGCGAGGAAACCTGGCTTTGTAACTAAAGCATCCTCAGCAATAGGATGGGACACCACCAGGAGAGATCAGGAGGAGGAGACAAGAGGATGGCAAAAGGGCAGCAGGGTTGCTGGTGGCCAAGTGCTAAGGCAGCACTTCCCTCAGACCCTCCCTCTCATTGTAATCCTTCCTTCCTTCCTTCTTCCCTTTTTTTCTTTTAAGTTCCCTCTTTATTCTCCTTTCTTTCTTCTTTCTTCCCCTCTTTCCTTCTTTTTCTTTCCTTACTCTCTTCCCCTCTTTCCTTCTTTTTCTTTCCTTACTCTCTTCCCCTCTTTCCTTCTTTTTTCTTTGTCTTTCCTCTTTCCTTTCTCTTTTCCTGTCCCTTGGATGCTCAGATGCAAAAGGGGAAACATTTCTCGATGCCTCCTTGCCTTGTGATCAAATGCCACTTTTGCTAGTAGTTTGTGGCCACTTAAAAGACTGAGAACAAACCAGGCTCAGTTTATCCCATGCTTGCTTTTAGTGGGGGCGTCCACAGACAACAGTACAGCAAAGCTGTCAAAATGGTGGCTGTGATAGTTAATAAGAGCTCCTCTGTTTTTTATGTGCAACAGCTTTAGCTTTTATGAGCAGAGGTAGGTTAGTTGTTTTTCTATTAGTACATAATCCTTAAAAGGGCTCTCCTGTAGGGAGCCTGCCTTGGTCTAATTCAGATTGGAAATATACCAAAGGAAAATATTTTTCCCCACTCTGCTTTGTCCTGTTTTCCCCACTGGAAATGGCTGTTTGCAACATACAAGGAGGGGATACTTTCCTAAGAGCTCACAATTCAAGAATACCAATGTTAACTTGGATTGCCAACAAAGTTCTGTCTGTGACAAAACAGAACACAAAATAGCTTTCTCCTTTGAACTGGGGCATTTCCAATCGAATTGCCTCTCCCTCCCTCCCTCCCTCCCTTCCCTCCCTCCCCCAGACCTCCTCCCTCCCTCCTTCCTTCCTTCCTCCCTTCCTTCCTTCCTTCCTTCCCTTCCCTTCCTTCCTTCTTCCTCCCTTCCTTCCCTTCCCTCCTCCCTCCTTCCTTCCTTCCTTCCTTCCTTCCTTCCTTCCCTTTTTTTTTTTAAGCTGCCAGAGCTCCGGGCAGAGGTGTCAACAGGCAGCCAGCGGTGGGCAAAGGCTTCCCCTCCCCCCTGAGTGGCTCAGCTCACCTCTCCCAGACCTGCACGTGTGTGTGTGTGTGTCACCCCTTGCAGCCCCTCACCCTCAGCAGAGACCTTCTGCGAGAGCAGGCTGCAAACTAATGAAAGCTGGTTTTTTTTGGAGTACTTGTTTCTTTTTCTCAACGTGCTGCCGATAGCATCGCGCCCTGCCCCCCTCAGCTCCCGCCCCCAGCCCCGTGAAAGGCTGCAAGAAGCTCCCATCACAGTTTCTCTTATCTCACCCATTCTTTTCCTCCCCAACGTCACATTGTGGGGCTGCAGGAGGTGAGACCCCCCCACACACGCATGCACACACACACACACTCACACAAACATGTGCACAGGTTCTAGGAGAGGTGAGCTGAGAGCCATGGAGCAGGAGGAAATGATAGGGGAAGGGGTCAAAATGGGAGCCTCTGGCAGCTTTAAAAAAAATGCGGAGCAGTAGCTTCCCTTTTAGTCCACCCTCCCCTCTGTTGCCTCCACGCCGGGATTGACTCTATGCCTGCCGAAAGGACAGTTTTGCTTCCGACCCCCCCATGCCAGAAACCACACGCTGCCGCTGTTCACCTGCTGTGTCCCCCCGACAGCCTCTGCGATCTATCACATGCTGGCATGGCTGACGCAGGCAAGGAAGGCGCGCACACAGACTCCGTTGTTTTCAGTAGTGCTTTGGTGCCTGCCCAGCAAAGTTGAGCCGGACGAGGAGAGGCCCAGTAAAGCAGGGCATGGGCGTGACGGGCGAGGCCGGGAGGGAAGGGGCGGGGTGAAGCCGGGAGGGGAGTGGCGGGGTGAGACAAATGAGCTGCAGCTGCTCCTGAGCATCACCAGCCTCCGAGCGCTTGCCATTTCCTGTGCGTGCGCCGGGAGGGCGCCCAGCCGGGTTGAGGTGGGTGAGGACTGGGGCAGCAGGGGCCGGTCCCTTGCCATTTCTGGAACAGCTCCAGGGGCCAAATTTGGGCCCTTGGCAGGCCGCATGTGGTCCGCGGGCCTTGTGTTTGATATGTCTGCTCTAGTCCACTAATTTTGTCACCTAGTCAAAGAATGCAATAAGATTTGTCTGGCATGATCTGGTTTTGATAAACCCATGTTGGCTTTTGGTTATGAGTTTGTTTGCCTCTAGGTGTTTGCTGATTCGTTGCTTGATTACCTTTTCCAGAATCTGGACCTATTTTTTTTCCCTTTTTTGAAGATGGGAACTACTTCAGCTCTTTTCCAGTCCTCCGGTAGTTCTCCGGTGTTCCAGGATCTTTGAAAGATATAGTTCAGTGGTTCTGAGATCACATCTGCCAGTCCCTTCAGAACCTTGGCCTGTAATCCATCTGGCCCTCGTGATTTGAACTCATCTAGGGTGGACAGCTGCTTACTTACCATTTTCTTGCCTATCTTAAGTTGTGTTTCTAATCTGCTTTTTGCGGTACTGTTTTTAATAGGTTGGGCTGTTTTTTCCTTTTGTGTAAAGATGGATGAAAAAAACAAGTTAAGCAGTTCTGCTTTCTCCCTGTTGCTTGCCACCTTCTTGCCACTTTCTCCCATTTTCTCCCATAAAAATTCAGACACTTGGCAACTGATTAATATTCATGACAGTTGGAGTGTCCCGGGGTCATGTGATCTCCCTTTGTAACCTGACCCACAAAGTCAATGGGGAACCCAGATTCATTTAACTGTGTTACTAACTTAACAACTGCAGTGATTCACTTAACAACTGTGGCAAGGAAAGACATAAAATGGGAAAAATTCACTTAAAAATATCTCGCTTATTGAAAGAACTGTTATATAATGACATATTCAGATAGTCTTTGACTTACGACTACAAATGTTGCTTAGACATTTGTGCTCAATAAGTCAAGGACTACCTGTATATGTGATTATATAACAGTGCTTTTAATTGTATGTTTCTACTTTTGAATTCATTCTAGTGTTCTCTGTATGCACACATACATTTACTGCAATTGTTTTGAATATCTGTTGGAATTCAGTTAGATGATGTCATATATCAATAGCTTGTGTTTTTTATTACTTATGTGCTAACATTGGATAAATACATTTTTAGAAAGCCATTAGCAGCTTTTTAACCTCTTTATTCCAAAGAAAGAGGATAGATAATAGCTGGCACATGTTGAATAATAATTGCTCATTATTTGTTCCTTTAATGCTTCTGAAAAAGTGAATGTTAGATTTTTTTTGACAAGTTGTTTATGTTATGCTAATGTGTAATGTGTTGTACACCTGAAAATAAACTCCATAGAAAAGCAAAATAGGATTGCACTGTAAGTATTGAATATTAACATGTTAGCTTATTTATTGCTGTAGTTTAGTTTTACAATTAATATCTTAAATATTTAGTTTTTTCCCCTCTTCTATCTCCTTTTCCACACATTTACTACTAAGATGAAAGTGTTACATCCCATTTTATAAAAGTTATTACTGTGTGGCTTTGCCTTCTCTTTTATCTTCAGTGCCACTTTTTTATTCTTCTTAAAATATATTTCATTTGAATTTGTTGCACATTAGATAGCTTTCCTTCCCTTCACGAAAAAGAGAAAGCCGATGATGTTGTCTAAAGTATATAGTGCTGTTTATAATGTGATACAATGGGCTAATTTTTATATTTTCCATATTAAAGCTATGTTTTCCACACATTCTTTTAGTTCCTAGAGTTCACGATTCTTCCTTAGGTGAAGAGGAAAAATTCAAAGAAGCTTAGTACATATACAAGTTGCTTGCATTAAATTGCTTAATTATCATTTGTATATAGAAGGAAGTTGCAATGAGTTGCAATTTGCAATTGTTTGACTCCAGACATGTTCTTTTCCAAGATATGCTGTTTCATTTCCCCTTTCCTAATAATAAATCAATACTCCATGGCTACTGAACATTGTTACACTGGACTATTTTGGAATATTTTCTAAAATCCTTTTTTTTTTTTTTTGATACTTCTGGAAACCTCAGTATTTTCTTGAGTATGGTAATATTTTTGTACTCAGTTGAGATGTTTGGCTATATGAAAACCAGCAAATGGAAGAAGGTTGCTGCTGAAAGATGTGAGTGCAGAGTCATAATTCTGTAATATTTTTCAGTAATTTATTTTTAAGTAAATACCTGTAAAATATGTTCAAGTTTGTTTTTATTATGTGGAAATGTCACCCATCTGGGGCATACAATTTTTTTTATTTCAGTTTTTAATCAGTGTTATCTTGTTTTACCTATTTTTTTTACCTATTTATATAGCAATTTCTTTTTTTCTTCTTCCTTTTTTCTGTGGAATTCAGATTATGTGAATTCTTGCCTTTCTGCATTTTTTAATAGCAATAGCACTTAGACATATATACCTCTTCACAGTGCTTTACAGCCCTCTCTAAGCAGTTTACAGAGTCAGCATATTGCCCCAACAATCTGGGTCATTTTACCGACCTCGGAAAGATGGAAGGCTGAGTCAACTTGAGCCGGTGGGAATCAAACTCCTGGCAGTGAGCTGAATTAGCTTGCAATACTGCATCCTAACCCACTGTGCCACCATGGCTCCTCCAATTAATACTAATTGTTTTTTAGCTGAGCCCTTTTTTCCATCAAAATAAAACCAGATTTTTTTCAAATTAAAAAAAATTGGTTTCATTGTGAATTATGTAAATCCATTTATTTAAAAGTGGCTTGGGAAATGACCATCCCACACCCATAATTTCGGATCCAGGCATAGTCCCAAATAAAGTATATGGAATTCCTATAGCTACATTCCAGGAATTACATTATTACATTACCAGAGAAGAAATTGTAATCATCAGTCATGGATTATCACAGAACTTTATTATTCTGGAAATGCAGCAAGATGCTAGTAAATTCAAATTTATCAGAAAGGCTAGAATGCTTAATTATTTACTTGGCTCTAAAGGCATTGAATTCATGGGGATTTGCTTCTCAGTAGATGATTAAAATTGTGCAACAGGAAAGCTTCTCTTTGGAGTATCTTGAACAATATACACAGATTAACCACAGTAGACATTTACAATATTTGGACAACCATTCTGTTTTTCAAATTTTAACTATAATGAGAGATAATACAAGCGTGATCTTAATATTTTTCCTGAAAATAGGAATAGACTAACAGTACTATGTAACTTATATTGGAATGTTTACTATCTACAGCACTTCTATGCACAAAGTATGTGGGACAATTAACAAATTGTCCTGAATTTCTGTTTTTGAAAAGTAGTATTGTATTTGTTACATTCCAGAGTGACCCCTGCTGGCAGGTAGTATAAAAACAGCAATATCTAATCAATTTTTTCTTTTTCCCAAATGATCCCATATTTTCTGATGTCAACAAAAATGCTTTTGTTAACTTACATTTATATTTCTGTGAAAACGAACCCAGTAAATAGTAAAATGTTTCTATGATCATCTTTATTTAAAATGTAATTTCATAATGTGTAATTTGAATATCTATCACTAGATAAAATTAAGCAAAATCTCCTTTTTGAGGTCGTCATTTTGACTATAGATTCTGGGGTAAAGAGTAGAATTAACAACCAGAAGGAAAATTTCAAATAAACCTGTGACTCCACTATAGGGACAAAAGAATCATAGTTGCTTGTGATAATGATGTTTGGTTCAGTTAAAATATTTACTGCTCAATAATCTAATTTCAGTAACATATGCCTCCTTATAAGTATAATTCAGTAAGACTGCTAAAGAGTTGTGTAATCTTTTGCACACCACTGCATGCTGAAACAGCCGCATCAGGCTTCAGCATCAGGCTTCAGTCCGGCAGTAAATGGTTTCTGCCTTCAAGCTGAAGCTTATTTAGTTGGGTTTATCTGATGCTGCTGTAGCAACCATCAGTCTCCAGGCAACTGAGGCACATTGACCTCTCTGATGAACTGAGAGAAGCACTACTTCAGTTTAGCTTCCTAAGACAATTACTGGTGGTGAATTTATATATATGTTCATAAATCCGTGTGCAGACACACACATACAGTTCCATTACATAACACAATATGCATATATGTGACTGTATTCTCTGAATAAGGTAATAAATATAGGAATACCTTAAGCAAGCTAGTACAAAATCTTTTAGAGGATAAAAGTGGTTAATCTTTAAATAATGTGCAATTATATTCATTTTTCATATTTTTTCATATTTTTAAGAAAACAATTTTTAAAGGTTCTATTTTAAAAGTTAGCTGGTAAAATTGCAACATGTCCAAGACCGGGTAGTAAAGCAATAACTCTGCTGAGATTTAGAAGTCTTCCATATAATTAAAAATTAAATTCTTTGCCCTTACATTTTATGTTTTTATCCTTCTATAGAGGACAGTAATAGATATTCATTTCTTTACACATGCTGTTACTATTTTGGCTTTTAACTGTTAGGTGTTAATATTTTTCTTTTTAAATCAATATGAATGCATTTAATTTGACAGGTATTTTATAATATCAGATAGTTTATACTTCTTATATTTGGTTATGCACATTAAATATATCTGTCTCATAAAACAAGTGCCTGACAAAAATATGTGATGTAGTCCTTTTAAGTTCAAATGGTCGAGCTTCAAAAGAACTGAAATAGAATGTAATGGCTTGCCAGTTTATTTCAGTTGCATCTTTATTTCAGTTGCATCTAATATTTTTGAGAATTAGTAATAAAATGAACAATACAATTTGAAATTATGTCCTTCCTATAGATCTTCTGATTTGGGTGGTTGCCATGGGTAGAAAGATAGAAAGACACATCTGTCTTGGCAGCCTGTAATGTGTCCTCAGAAAATTCTGTGGTGTAGATTTATGGCTAGCAGAGTTTCCCTTGATAATAGACTTTGAAATGTGGTATTCCAGGGTCAGGAAGTTGGAGGTGGTCCTATATCTGATAGAGTGGCATAGGTATTTAATTAAATCCACAGGGAAAGAAAAGTGGGGAAAAAATCCCTGGAGAAGAAGAAAAAACTAGATGCTCCACCCTAACACCTGGGGTTAATTTTATAAATGGCAGATGAATAGTCACTTAATCCTCCCCATCCTCACACCCACACAAATTACTCTTAGGAATGCTTTTTTTTGGACAAATAACTTACTCTACTGTAAACCCTCAAATATGCTAAGAATAGTTTTTTTTAAAGTCTGAGAAAAAATAGTCTTCTGTTTCTGATTAAGTGAGAAATTTAGTAAAAGATTGCTATGGAATCTCTGGGATATTTTACATTATTCTGTGTATCTTTTGGAATGTTGATGTGTCCTAAGTGCTGAAAAAGGTTAACACTGCTCTGGGCTCCTTTTATCATCTTTTTATTTCTGCTAGGAGAGACAAGCTGTTTCTGGAAAAAAAAATATGCAGTGCATTCTAATTTTGAACTTCAGTATCCAGGTGACTAAATCCAGTACTTATATGGCTACTTCAAAAGTTAACACCAGTGAGCCAAAGTTTCTTCTGGAGTTCAATAATGAGCAGTGTTGCAGAAGCTCCTTCATGACTACAACTATATATTGTGTTTCTTAGTTTACATTGGTCATCTGTATATTCCATATTTGTATTTTGTTTATCAGAAGATTTGGGTGGCATCCAATTGCCCCTTTGCTATTGCAAAGATTCTGCTGATAGAAAAAATCCCTTTCATTCAAGTGAAACATAATGCTTTGATTCCCCTTGCAGACATTTTTTTCTTTGAAAATGTGTCCAGTTCTTAATTAAACTAGATGCTCGTGCTATGTCCTTAAATGCTAGGTGCTTAACTAAACCTAGGTGCTTGTGCAGTAGGTAGCAGATACACAACTACTAATGAAACTGTGCTGCCAGCAACTGTATTTCTGCTGGTGTTATGTTGAATACAAATTCTAGTAATTAGCAAACATTTTCTTCTTTTTCAAAAATATTTATATTGTCTTGTTGTTTATAAATATTATCTCCTATTTTCATAAGTTAAATATTGACAGAGTGCATATCAGAATTTTGTTGATAAATGCACATTGGAAAAATGAGTAACATTAACTTTTGAATAAATTCATACAAATAGAACGTTATCGAATCTAAAAAAATAAACTTGTAACTTTTAAGAAAGAACGTTTATAGGAAAAACTTATTTCCAAGTTGAAGCAAGCAGAGAAATTGTTCTTTATTTCATTTTTAAGTATGTTCCTCTGTTCTTTAACAGCAACAACAAAAATTAACAACAACAAAAACTAATTCTCAACAAGAGTATTGATTAGATATAAACTGATTATGAAGCAGCCCAGGAATTGATGGCCCAGTCATTTCTTACACAATTAAATCCCTCCTCCTTCTTTATGGAAATTCAACTGTGGGCATTTTAGCATTAGCCTAAACAATGGGTTTGAATATGTTAAGCTCCTAACAATTAGAGAGAAGTTTGGGGCATTGAATAATGTGAAATGATGCAATTGAATCTGACAGCTTTAACAGTCAGCCCTCTCATGGGACCTCAAAGTTGTTCACACTTGGTTTCATCTCTCATCACATGCTGAGTATTAAAACCTTACTGGAAGGTGTCTTAAACTTAAGTGGGGTGTATATCAGAAAATATTTAGTATATTAAAAGTTGAAATGACTGGGAGTTTGTACTTTTTAAAAAGATGTTATAAGATTCAGTAATATATAACACAGCAATTTTTCTATTAGTGCATTCGTTTAAAAATAAATTTTGAAAAGCAGTGCATAGCTCGGCAGAAATCCCCCCCCCCTAGTTACCTTCAAGTCATTTCTGATCTTAGTGTCTGCCTAAACTAATCCATGCAATTGTATTGGCAAGATTTTCGGAAGTAGTTTGTCATTACCTTCTTCCTAGGGCTAACATGGAATGACTGGTTAAAGTCACTCAGCTGACTTCATGCCTAAGGAAAGACTAGAAGTCACAGTCTCCCAGCATACCCAGATTGGTGAATTGTCTAGTAAAGCTGTATAAAGTCTTTATATTTCAGTAACAGCAGATCAGATGCATTACATGTACTGCAATGTATTTAGTAAATTAATTTACATATTTATATCAAAATGTCAATGTTTTTCTATTTTATTTTTTAAATGTAGGTAATGAAGGGAAAATATGCAACCTGTTTAATGTAAGCATTAAAATAATAGTTTTACATGATTTGGTACTATATTCCAGTGCTATATTCTTATAATCAAAGGGATTTTTGGGGTAAATAGTTATATACACAGAGAAAGAGATAGAGGCACACACACAAATATATATACAAATAGACACGCAAGCATACACATGCATGCAACCATTTTGTTTTAATTTCAATGTTATAATTTTAGTAGTATATTTCTTAATGATTTTCATTAACCTGATCCAAATGAAATAAGGTGTATTATACTTCTAAAAGTGCTAAAAGCTTTGCCTTGATTTGATCTTTATCATATTATTCAAATTATTCTACATTTTTAATAAATGCTTTTAATGAAGTTGAAATACATTGTAAATGGTTCTTTTTTACTTTTATATAATACCAAAATTGAATATTTATCTCAATATGTAAAATTGTTATACTGTGTGTTTCTTAGAGAGCTAAATCCCCTATTTTTAACCATTTTTTAAAAAAAATAAAACCCTTTTGTTTTATTTTCATTATTTGTTGTAGTTTCATAACCAATTTTAAAAATTTTATCCCAGTGTAAAGATCACATTATAGATATAATGTACAACTAATGATAGAAGAAACTAGTGATATTCTATCTTGATCAGAGAATGCTACTGTCTTGGTATCAGGTTTAATATTTTTCTTACGTTTCTGAAAACAATTAGTCAGAAATGAAAGTTGGCATTTTCTACAGCTTTTATTTAAATAGCACAATTATTCTGTTAAAACACCAGTGTCCTGTTTACCTTTTAATCTTATTTTAATCTTTTATCTGCAGCTAGAGAAACCAAAAGGACAATAAATAAATTAATAATTCTATAAAAAGCTTCCTTTCACGCCTTGAACTTTCACCTGAAAAGTGATTTGTTTACATGAATGAATGTATAAATGAATTCAGAAATTTTCATAACCTCTAGTAACAAAAAAAACCCACAACTCTGCTGATTTTGTTCATGTAGGTGCTTGTTCACTGTTTAATGGCTCTAATGTAAAAACAAATAACTATAGTACCCGACATACTTAGGTGAATAAGTTGTTACAGAAGATGTGATGAGAACATGGTTTTTGTTCAGTAAATTCATTTCATATATGCAGAGTTATAGGACATTGGACATTTCATTGGACATTTACAGGTTTCAGGTGCTCAGATTCACACTATTCCAATTGAAATTACATGTTTGTAAAAGTTGGGAAACAGGATGTTCTGTGTAGTTACTGGAAGCGTGTCTAATTTATATGATCTCACTTCTCCTTTAGGTGTTAATTTTTTATGCTGTTGTGTATCTTGCTTGTGAGAGTTGAATTACTGTTTAATTATTCATTAATCATATGAGGTTTATGAATGAATAGATACTATGCAATGGGGAAAATACTTTCTTTGAGGGGAGCCTTATTCTATGGATCTGGCTAGTGGTCTGCCTCAAAACAATAATGAAAACATCAGTCTTTTCCAATGAAATTTCACAATCTCCTCCCACCCTTGATTTTCTTATGTGCTAGATGTCATATTTGCCTTGTATTGGGGAAGGGGAAACTAGAAAGAGATAAAGGGCTGACTTTTCTTTCTCATTGTCCCTGTAAAAATGTTTCTTGGCACAACTGTTAAAAAAATTGTCTTGGTTAAGGATATTTTACCTGTCAGTTCTTTATTCTCACTTCCCAATAGGAAAATGTTTAAGAAGTAGTTCCTAGTGGTTTATAAGCAAAGTTTATCAATTATCACTTTAAAAGTTGGTTTCAGGAGTGAAAGACCAGATCCAGAGGGGAAGGTCCAGTTATGCCGATTGCTAAAGCCGTATGCATAGGAATTGTCTCAACTAATGGTCAGTACCTGGCTAGAGTTAGATCAGAATCAATGGCATTCAAGGAAGGTTGGACTTAATTCTTTAGTGGCTACGTAGGGGTTCTAGGCTGATCCCCCTTTTCACTCTGTCTCCAGATTCTGCCATTCCTTCTATATTTGGTAAGTATGGAGTGTTGGCACGTCTTAATGCCAGAGTACAGCGCTTCTAGAACTACTTTCAGAACCAACTTTCTGTTGGTTGCATTTATACAACTTTGACAATTACTTTGAAGCATTTAAAATTTTGTTGATCACAAAGGTGGAATTATGATTACCTTTTTTTGCTGAATCCACTAGCGTATAAAGTGCAGTGTTTAGCAAACTATTTAAATACTCCCTCCTTTGTTTAATGGGGATTACTTTGTTGTAAATGTTCTTAACTGTTTTGGACTGCATTTGGTGTAGTAACTTGTTTGTAAAGCAAATATATGTTCTTTTCAAATTTCAAATTGAAAAGTGCTTATAATTTCAGTCATGTAATGGTTTATGTATCAAAGCTATAAGATGATATATTTTTAGAAACTTTATTATGAAAAATAATAGTATTATGTCTGGCCATTACACTTCTGACTTAAGTTTTCAAATGCCATTAATTAATTGAGAGTAATGTAGTCAAGGAGAGAAGATGTTTTATTACACTGGATTAAGCAAAGATATTATCAGGCTTAGAACTGGCAGAATTCAGTTTATCTTGTTAAGGATTCATCTTCTTTTGCTTGACTGAAGTCCCATCAGAAAAAAATGAGAATTGTTGTTAGCAGGATGGATGGATGGATGGATGGATGGATGAAGAGTTTTCCAGTAAGTCAAGGTGGCTATCTGCCAAAAATCTATTCCTTATTATGTATGAGGTTCAGGGCAGAGCTGTGATTTTGATGAGACCTTTATTATATAGAAAACATACCTGGAAGCAGAGCTGCTTTTCTTTTTATGGGAAAAATAAGCTTTCTTGTGCATAAAAAATAGGAAGTTACTAAATAATAAGCAGGTTGTCCTGATGACAGAGTACAACCAAGGAAATATGACTCAAGGGTACAACTGAAATGGGACCTTTTGACCCCATTGCATTTTTGTGATGTAAGGAGTAGGAGCATTTCTGAGACATCTATTATCTACCTGCCCTTATTTTGTAAATGGTTTTAAAAGTTTAAATAATCAGTGTGAGCACATGGTCATCAAGAAGCAAAATCCTTCTATTCCCAGTGTGATTTAGAAATGTGGGCAATTCTTTGTTCAGCAATATTTTGAAAATATAATTCATGGTTCATCTTAGTTTCACTGTAAAAAAAATCCTGCAAATGTATTTTTACTGTGCTTTTAAACTTGTGTCAACAGGATACTTGATTACTTTATTAGATTGACTAGATCAAATTTTAATTTAACATGTTAAAGATATCTTTTAAGATTTTCCTTTGCAGATTTCAAATTTTAGTAATTCTGTGTTTTGGCAGGCATTACCTGGATCTTCCCTTGGCCTTCCTCCTTCACATGTCTATGGCAATAGGTTAAATTCTAACTCAACAATGGCGTCACATGCCACACAAGCTGAAAACATTCAGTTAGGCAAGTTAAAATTTCTTTTTAATGGTATATGTATTTCTAAAAAAATGTTTTTATTTATTTATTTGCATGCTCAACTGCTAGCTGCATTTTTCACACCAATAATGCTTTACACCACAGCGTATGTGAAATGTAAATGTTTAAGCAGAGCAATGAGTAGGCAGGAATGCAACAATGTCTCTTGTGACTTTTTGTGATTGATGTGTTCAGTTTCTTTAGTTCATTGCAATGAAAGTAGCATTGGGTTTTTGTTGTGAATCATTTAAATCTTTATTTGCATAATTTATGGAATTACATGATCTCTGAGTTGGTATAGCTGAGATCCTGTTACATAAATTTACCAATAACTGAATGAATACTAGTCGGTCTTTTTCATAGTACTAGTTTTTTAAAAAATTAATAAGCTCCTGGATTTGCTTTGTTTCATTCTATCTTTAAGGATTTGTTGACATGTCCTAATAGTCATGCCTATCTGGGGGAAGGGAATGAGTTTAGCAGTTTACCAAGAATGGATCAGTCATGTCTTGCCCTCTAAAAGACCAAGGGTCATTTGCTGCAGAATAGGGGGAGGGCCGCCTTGAAAGGGGCAGATAGGGTTATTTTATTGAGAGGCCATAGGGAAAAATAACCCTTTTGAGTCATGCCATGCAAGACATTTCAGTATATCTGACAAAATGTTTTTAAAAAATCTTTTAATCTCTTGTTATTTTTTCTTTTTACATAAAATTGGAAATTACTAAAGACTTATTCTTGCTTTAATGGAAGAGAAACATTTCCTAGCATTTGTTGCTAAAAATTTGTGAGAAAAAGTTACTGGTAGAAGTGACTATGGAGTATGGTTTGTGAATTTTCCTGGGATGCAAAGTGTTAAAAAATACAAAGCCTGAGGATCTGCTGTGATAAGCATACAGATTAGCTGTCCACAGCTGTGATTCATTACTTTCACTGCAGAAATTAAAAGTGGCTGAGGGGAGGGTACTAGAAATACAAACCATGCTTGTGTGCTGTAAAACTGAAAGCAGAGAAAAGACTAAGGTTAATCCATGGCCTGCTTCACCCACAGAAATTTGTACGGAGAATACTTTATCCATTGCAGTTAGCAGCTTTATAGTAGTCCTCTCTGGTATTGCTACTGGAGTAATTGCTAATAGTGAGGGACATCTTGAAACATTTTAAAACCTTAGTTCAGAAAGAGTCACTTTTGGCTGTGAAATATTTGCTGTGCAGATCAAGATCTTGGAGACAATAGCCGGAGCCTGGTTGGAAGGGGAGGTTCACCCAAAGGAAGTATTTCACCACGGTAAGCAAAATTTACAATCAGTTAAGGGAAAAAAATATTTTTAAGCTACAGAAATTTTTATAAGATGTCCTATTTAAGTTGAATAAAATTATGTAGATATATTCTGTTTTACTAAGGAAATATTTTAGGTTAATTTGAATTCACAGTAATATAATAAAACTATGTCTTTACTCATGCATAGAAATTACTGAAGAATTAGGTACTTTTTTTACATTATCTTGTCTCACTTGTATAGTTAGTTTTACAGAAAAGCCCATGCACTAGTAATTATCAGATAGATGCTATCATAAGAATATTAAATGCAAATATTTTTATTAGTTTCGAGTGTAACAACACTGAAAAAAGTGAAGAATCTTGTATAGGCAGTGAAATCAATATTTAAAAATTTTTAAAACAACCAGGATTCAATTAGTGGTTGATAGGTCACTAGCATAAAAACATGGTACTACACAGTTTGAGTGTTGAAGATTTTAGCATTTTAAAAGTGTTTCATTTTAATTTATCATTGATAGTACACATTTGTACTACAGTCTGCAGTAGTACACATTTGTACTACAGTTAATACATGGGTAATAAACTTAAAAAAAGAATGTCAGTGTGCCACTTATGTTTATGAATTGCTGTGTCATGGATAAACTGTGTTAGTGATCTGTGGCCAAATTTTCAAGAACCTGGAGATCTCAAAGACTGACTGAAAAATATATCCACTCTGCAAATTAGGTCAATGGTCGTCTTAGGAACAAATCCTTTAAAATATTTTGAAGCTGAGTGTGATTGACTTCTAATTAAGTGTTCTAGAAATATACCTCTACTTACTGAAATATAAAGTTACATAAGAAAGTAGATCTCTAGGTTAAAATGATTTAGTTTGAACGGCTTTTATACATAATTATTTGTAAGGTTCCAGTCCCTAGTAACTCGTTTAAAATTAAATTAAATTGAGGATGTAATATTTCTTTGTTCTTGTGCTCATTCTCAAATTTGTTAAAATCAATTTTAATGTAAGCCCTGCGAACAATGTTTAAGTCAGTTAACTTTTTAAAGAAAAAATTTACTCACTGTTTTAAGGCTGTTGATAGGAGAATGAAGGAATCAGAATCAAGACATAATACTGAGAAAAATTATGTTGTTCTTTGGATGTTGTCTATTATAATAAAATATACATGAATTGAAATAGCATAGAATTGCCAAATTTATATACAATACTAGAGTTTATATAAGCATACTATTTAATAAACATGTATATAGATATATGGAGGAAGAATTTAGAAGATACATAGTACAATAGAATGTATATAAAGATTTTTATTCCCCAAATGATGCAAAAATAATGTAAGACAGAAATACATGTATCAGAAAGATGCATATTAAACATAGCAAAGAGTCCTCTTCATTTTAATCATATTCACCTATTTTTAATA
Organism: Azemiops feae; assembly: GCA_023970755.1. NCBI lineage: Eukaryota > Metazoa > Chordata > Lepidosauria > Squamata > Viperidae > Azemiops > Azemiops feae. The sequence continues at coordinate 56,650 of JALGBA010001938.1, read as the reverse complement.
TAAAAGCTGTCAGAATTATATCTAGCCAGTGGCCTTCAGTGAATCTAGTACCAAATCTCTAGCAAAAGCTAAGTCTATTTTTCAGAGGAATTATTCAAGAAATACGTAGGGATGGGTGATTTGTTCTTTGTCACCCTTGCCTTACAAATACACATAGCCAGGTATCCAAGAGATTTCAGTTTTACTGCATTCTCTTAAGCATTTGTGGCTATATAATCTTCAAGTATTTCCATAAAGTTTATACCAGTGGTTCAGCAAAGCATTCAAGGCAACAAATGATATTGTGCAGCAGTACTGCTTAAAGAACACAATACCTTTTGAAAATATGTCAGTAATTTGCTAGTCATTGGCTACTAAAATCCATAAATATTTTATCTTAATTTAATAATTGTATAATTCAATACAGTATATTATCTCATCTTAGACATGGATGATGTGGTTGATTAACCATATGGAAGAGCAATTTACTGTTGGATGAATTCTGATATTAAAGAGAAGAATAATTGCTTAACACTGTAATTTGAGTTCATGCCAAAAACAAAACAAAAAACTGGTGAAGAGTTATGATCTATTTGAAATTTTAATTTTAAAAACTAAGAAAAAATGGTTCTTTTTAGTAGCAAAGATAATTCTAGTACAAATACTATAACATTAAATCATTATTTAAGTATATTTGTATAATGTATGATTATCATTTATTCATTATTCCATCTCCACCCTCACCACCGATTCCTTGGTATATACCTTCTATTGTGAAAAAAAATTAGAGTGCTGGCAATGATTGTGTGTGTTTGTGTGTGTGTGTATGTTTCTTTTCAATGACAACTGGGAACATGGGAAAATAATGTTATATATTTTTACAGTGAAGCAAGGGAACAATTACAGTTCAACAGAAAAGGGTTGCTAAAATTTATTTAATTTCAAAATACCTATGTACAAGTTCTGTGATTTGATTATGCTTGATATATTATGCTGCTGTAATGATAAACACAAATATAAAATTCTTCACATTTGACATTTTAGTTAAAGTCATTGTCATCAAATAATTTGTAATAATTTGTAATGTTAATTTGTGCATTTTAGGATATAAAACTTTCCAAATTGTTAAGGCCTTTGTAAATTAAGTATTGATCAAGATTTCCTAAATTAGTGTACTGGCTGCATAAATATTTAATACTTTCCTGCACATCATTACTATTGCTGTTACAATTTTTCTGTTATTAATTTTTGAATTCAGTTATATTGATGTCAGAGGAAATCTTACTAAAATATGCGTTTAAGTGAAGATGTCTGGGGCATGATAACTGTCTTTTGTTATATCTTCTGTAGTTATTTAATTGAAAGAGACAATTTTGTTCTTTCTTTGTGCCATATGGCTGTAGCATTTTATCAAGGTGCTTATTTGGTCTAATATTTTCTAAGTGCATTATAGTTAACTTCATTATATATGTACATATTTCTCATTAAGTTTATATGTTATTAAAAATACCCTGTAAATTAATACAGTTTCAGTTATCTATGTAACATTAAATTAGTTCACCTAAATAATTCAAGTTTTGATTTTAGTGCAAAAATCTCCCTAAAAGAATTGACATGCGGGAACTTCATTGTTAAACTGTTTGGTGCTGAGATCTATAGGTATCTTAAGGAGTATTGATAAAAAGAGTTAAGAATAGCCAAGAAAACTGATACGTGTATGTTGTATATATCTCCTCTCCCTTTGTTCTTTTAGTGTAATTCATAACCTTTCTACAGGTCTCCTGTAAGCAACTTACAGATTCGTTATGATCAATCTGGAAATAGCAGTGTAGAACATTTGCCTCCAACACCATCTACTATAGAACAACTTCTGGAGAGGCAGTGGAGTGAGGGACAACAGTTCTTGCTGGAACAAGGAACCCCCAGTGACAGTAAGTTTTTCATCCTGTCCTAATTAATACCCATCGGAAAAATATTATTGATGTTTGTAAATTTTATATTTGAAAGATGATCATCATTCCTGGAATGTACCCATATGTTAAAATATGCTTCTAATCATCTGTTTCATTCCTGGTATGTAAAGACATGCCTAAAATGTTAGTCATTTACTTTAATTTTGCTGCAGAATTATTCTGGAGTGGGAGGATGGGAAATTGGTAATGAAATATGAGATCACAAATTTATTTTGAAATTAAAGCTTGTCTGTATCTTCAGTAACTAGTGTTATTCTGATTACATATGCATATAATTGCATTAAATATTTGAATTGTTTTAAAATTATTTTATTATTTTACAAAAAATTCCTTTAGTATATTTTCTTGATTACTGATCATGAGTGAACTGCCAACTAGAGGTATGTGTGCACGTGTGTGTGTGTGTGTGTGTGTACTTTGTGTGTGTGTGTTTTTATGAATGGTATCCTGACAAAAATGCTAATTGTGAGGAAATTCATGCAGGGATAATCCTTTAAACATGATAGCTGGAGGACAGGTTTAGCTAAGTCTTATTGCATCTCATTTGGGCACACTGAGAGTTCCTTTGTATATTCTTGAAGAGGAGGGATAAAAAGCTAAATCCTTGGGAAATGACCAGATGTGCCTGCACTGCTATACTTGTGTCTATACTAGGCCTAAAGGTCACGTTAAACAAATACAATTTAGAATTTTAAAAGCAGCTTTTATGATGCTATAATGGCCAAACTGTCTTTATGTGCTAGCTGAGGAAAGTTCCAAAATTTATCCAAAATTCAAATTTGAGAACAGAAGTGGCTGAGGATGTACTTTATTTGCAGGAAGAGGGCAAAGGCTGCAGGAGCCTTAATGATCCCTGCTGGGTGCTCTTTAAATGGACATTGGAAACAGCTGGATTCTGTTGATTTAAATGCAATAAAAAGTTCTCATTGATTACAGAAATTACGTGGTTATTTTACATCAGCAATTAAAAAACACAAAATTGTCTTGAAGTTATAATAGTATATTAAACTTTATAATTGGGTGTATTTTCTTTTCTGAAACTATATTATTATTATTTGTTAATAGAAGGGGTATTTTCTCCCAGCCCATTTAAAAAAAATTCTCCATTTCAAATTGAATAAAGTAGAAAACATTTGTACAACGTGTTCACAAACTTTGGTAGGGCAAATGATTGATTGTCTGTGCTTCAAAGATTCTGGACTTAAGCCTTGAACTGTTAAATATTTCCACGAGAAAATTAAAAACATTATGGTGTTCGAGAATTTCACAATATTTTTGATAAAATAATAACGATACTGCTCTTTCCATAGTGTCATTGGCACTGTACTTCCAGCAAGGGAGGCTATATATTTGTGGATGAACAGATCTAGTGCACAGATCTGGTCTTTCTGTCTATCTAGAAATAATACATTAATTTAATTCTCATCATAGTTAATTTCAAGAGACATTTGAAATATTTTCCATTTCTTCAGTATTTTATATGGGCATAATTTACATTGCAAAGAAATATTCTCCAGTAATTTAAGTATTAGCAAACAAGGAATTACAATAATGTAGCAGAATAATTGCACATACAGAATGATGTACAAACATTTTTAGATGCAATTTTCAAGGTTTTAAAATATTTTTGTTTAGTTTTAGGCATGCTGAAATCTTTACATCAGCTTCAAGTTGAAAATCGCCACTTAGAAGAACAGATTAAAAATCTAACAGCTAAAAAGGAGCGCCTCCAGCTCCTAAATGCCCAGCTTTCAGTTCCTTTCCCAACAATAACAACCAACCCAAGTCCTTCTCATCAAATGCCTACATTTTCAGCACAGACTGGTAAGTAAAGAAAAGTAGTTTTCTCTTTTAAATTGAGTTTTACAACAATTTTTAAAAGGCTTATAGGCTCTTACCTAAATAAAAAATGAATGTTATCTCTGTGGGAAGAATAATTTTATTATTCCTCCTTTCTATAATATGAATTAAGCCTGAAAACATTTTCAAAGAGAAAAGCATATGCATATTAGATATGTTTAAAATTTTGAGGATTACCAAAAGGGAAAAGTGACTTAAATTATCAGTTTATGCACCTTTATGATGTCAAAAATCATTCACAGGTAATGGGATTTCCCCCAAAAAATATTATAAAAACTGCAGTTCAAATAACAGCTTTCTTTTTAACTTGTCTTCCAGCTGTGATTGAATCCATTATCAGCAATAAAAATTGTGGACATGAATAGCTTGATTTATTAGTTTCGAAGTTTATATTTTATTAAATATCCCCACATAATTTCTGCATCAAAAAGCATAAAACCCTATTAAGATTGTTTTTCAATTGTCACTCTAGCTGCTGGCTCTGATTCGCTGAACAGCAGCAAAAGCCCTAACCTGGGAAGCAGTTTTCTACCTGACAACTCCCTCCCTGTATTAAATCAGGTATTGGTTTTTAATAGCTTTTACATATCTCATTAGTTAATACTACTTTCCTATTATTTTGCTGTTTTGTGAGGTTTGATATAGCTTGAGTCTTTGTGTTTTTATTAGGAAATACATTCCAGTGGACAAAGCACTAGCAGTTCCTCTGCTCTTTCCACTCCACCACCTGCTGGGCAAAGTCCAGCCCAGCAAGGCCCAGGAGTTGGAGGAGTTCAACAGGTCAATGGTGTGACGGTGGGGGCATTTGCCAGTGGAATGCAAACTGTAACATCCAACATTCCCACAGTGGGTGGAATAATTGGAACTCTGCCAGGTAACCAGCTGGCAATCAATGGAATCGTTGGGGCTTTAAATGGAGTAATTCAGACTTCTGCTACAATATCACAGAATCCTTCTCCTCTAGCTCACACAGCTGTGCCACCAAGTGCAGTGCATCCTCTGCCAACCACACTCAGTAACAGGTAAATCCTTTTGCAAAATAGATATGTAAATAGGTATATTTGGAAATAATAATCTAATAATGAAAGTATTTGCTTAAAGGTTTTTTGTCTCTCTTATATTCATCCTTACACAAGTAATTTACCAAAGTATGTTTGGATTTGGTGGCATATAGGTTCGGTCAATAAATAAATAAATACATTCCAAATTGCATTCTCTACTCTTCCTTCCAATCTCATTGTTTGCATTTTACCTTACGATGTTTATGGGAATACAAAATTAGTGATATATGTGTGGGGAAAAAGAAAAATCAGACTGTTTCCTGAAATAATTTAGCAGTCTGATCTCAATCCCAGCATGCATCCATGCTGTGCAAATTAAGCAGCATAAAGGCATAATAAATCAGTCTACAATTCAGTAGAAAATTAAAGAGGGTGTCCCACAGAATGATGACCATCATCAAAAAAATCCTGTCTCAGAAAGGTTCTCTGTTCTCAAACTTAGGTTTCTATGAAGGTAATCATTTCATCAGGCATCCAAGATCCAAATGGCGTAAAATTTTAGAGGGAAGGCTAAACTGGATTCTTATAATACTGGAGTGACATGTTTTAAATGCCTAGCCTGGTTTTCTTCCTACTTGCATGCCAGCAATAGAGTTGTATTAGTTAGTGCTTCCAAACTGCCAGTGACAAGCATGAAGCATGGTCTGTTATCATAAGGTAAATTAAAGGCACTCTTGCTGCTACCACCTTACCATCACCAAAATAGTCTTATGTTAAGGGGCATCTAAAATTGCAGCATTAGACCTTCAGAAAGTGCAAGGGCATCCAGAAGCAGTTAAGGTTCTCTGTCTAGGTCAATCTGTTATCCTTTTGGTACTGTCCTAGCACAATTTCAGTATCAGAATTAAGTTTCAGTTTATTTCAGCCTCACCCATTGATTCCAAATTCTTGCTGAGAAGTACAATTGCCTCCTTAAATTAATAGATAAAAGTGGTTATTTGATGTGTGGCTCTTCTGCATATTGATGACTCTTTAGTCAAACCTTTTGATACCTTTGTCAAACACATCTCTAGATATTCGGATGACTTCAATTTGAGATGCCACTATCCTCTACTGAAGTTTAAAGTTAGTATGCTTGATAGACAGTGATTATTGCCTCAAAACTATATATTTTTATTTAGTTTATTTAAGAAATGTTAATCTTTTTAAGGTAATAGGAGGACCTTGTCTTCTAGGTAAGACAATGAACCCAGCAATGCCGACAATAAATTCAGTTTGGCTAATTTTAATAAGGATCAGCAAATACTTAGAGGACAAGTAGGAAGCCCAAACCTCCAGGAAGCAATTGTTCCATTTCCATAAATTGTATACACTGAAATAAATGATTATCATTTTACCTTATCTTCAGCTATTTTAGTTCAGAGCATAACATAGAGTCACTTTTAAAAGTAGAGCAGCCATGTAAATTAATAAAATAAAACTAATCATAACTGTCCTATGATATTTGTACCAACTTGGCTTTATTCCTATCATTCAAGATTTCATACCACTCAAAGCTGCTTCACTGGTCAACAATCTTCAAAGCTACTTTGGAAAGGGAAATGGGAACTCAGTTTTAAAATTGACATGGAAAATGTAGGTTTTCCATACATTATCAGCATTCATTGTTTGGCTAGTGGCCAGGGGTGATGCTTTGTATGTAAAATGTATGACTCCCCATGTTTTGCAATCACAGAAATAACTTAGGTGCAACAGGTTGCATTGCTAATGTTTGTTTCATCAGTTGATTTGGCATGCACTGTTCCCTTCAATTATTCCTATTTGCTCTTAATATCAGTTTTGCCAGATGGCTCATGAAATACCAGATTTGTTCGTGTCCTTCATAGGAAAAGCTAAATATCAAGTTTCTATTGTATTTAATGATACAGTGTTTATATAGAACCAATGGTTAAATCATATGAAAATTGAGACCTGAAAAAAGTTAATTTTCCAGAAATAAGTGGTGAAAAATCTATCTATAGTGATTGAGCGAAAAAAATATAAAACTCCAAATACTGAATGAGGAACTCTAGAATGTAATAGTTAAAATGTTGACAATGGATTAGAAAATTGTCAGTTGAAATAAAGAATGTATGAAAGTTAGAAACGGCAGAGAATTACAGATTTTTAATGCTTAATTTGAAAATATTGATTCTAGTATATATTCAATGTATGTTTTAATTTGTTTTGGCAAATATGTGCTGTTTTTTTATATACAGGTATATATGATTGCATATACGATTAGTTGTTTAACAATTGGTTCAAGTTACAATGGACTTTAAAAAGCTACTTACAATCCATCCTCAAAATTCCTGATTATTGGCACACGCATACTCCTCCAGACACATGGTTGCATTTTGGGCCTTGCAACTGGCTCATATTTTATAACCCACTGCACCGTTCTGTGGTCTCATGAGCACAATTTGCAACATATTTTGCCATTTTCCAGCAGAAATGTGAAAGCCCATTGAACATGCTGGATTCACTTAATGACAACACAGTTTGCTTAACAACTGTGATGATTATCTTTATAACTGTCATAAAAAGGTCATAAAATCAAGTCTGGTCAGTAATGCCTCAAGATACAACCACAAAGATTTATGACTGAAATTCTGTACTCCAGTGTGATCATAAATTGAGGACTACCTGTAGAGCAGGTAGTTTTCCCGCACTACAGGAATTTAAAAATTCCCCATATTTTTAAAATATATAAAGAGGCATTTGATGGTTCTCATCCTTGCTTCTTAGCATAGCTCAACATGCCACTGAAAATGTGGATGAGATTTTCAATGTTTGTACAATTAAATACACCAGTTATTTTATTATCATATCACTGATATTAAGTACTTTGCTAGTTCAGTTGTACTTATTTTCTAATGTTATATCAGTAAATGTTATATAAGTAAAATTTTAAGATAAAAATTGAGTAGATGCTTAGAAATACATGATCAGCCTATGCACATAAATCTGTATATATTTTAGTTTTAGTTTTAGTTTTAAATGGTTTATTTTTTCAGAAAGTATGGTGTAGAAATGATTCAAGCATGTTTGCTCAGTAAATGCGTCTTGCTATTTCACAGAACTTCTGGACTTGGATTTCTTCCTGACCAACAGAGACAACTGCTGCTGCATCAACAGCAGCAACAATTTCACCAGTTACTAAATACTCAACAATTCACATCAGTAAGCATTTCTATTTTATCATTATATTTTCAATTTTCAAGAATGAGTGCTGATGGTTAGATATTACAGCCTATCTCTGAGTAACATTAAAATGTTCATGGATAAGCCAGAGATCTGCAGTTTTAAAAAAGAGGAAAGAATGTGATTAAAAAAACATAGGCCTTAAAAGAAAAGAAAATTTGGCATGTCTTCACTTATTGCATTAAAAAATAACAGAGCAATAAGAGAATGTACACACTATTAACTGAAGAGCCAGTTTGCTCTAGTGTCTAGAGCACCAGGCTACAAAGTGGGAGACCACGAGTTCAAGTCCTGCCTTAGCTATGAAAGCCAACTAGCTTTAGGCCAGTCATTTTCTCTCAGCCCAACAATAACCTATAGGGTTGTTGCTGTAGGAAAAATAGGAGGAAGAAGATATGTTGGATATGTTCACTGCCTTGCGTTATTTGTAAAAAATAATGAATGCAGGATATAAATAAATAAATAGATTTATATATCATTGTGGTTTCTGATCCACGCATCTGGATTATCTGCCTGCACAGAGCCTTATTCAGATCTGTCTAGGACTTTCAGATTTGTTTGATTGGAGGCCCCTAGACATAGTTCCCACTGATCCCTTTCAGTCTGTTTTCTGTCATCGCAATGTTAACATTTTTGTTCTTCTGCTTCTGCTTTAGTTCATTCCTTATTTTTAATTTTTTTTAGTCTTAGCATTTCTTCAAACATCCTTAGACTTTTTCATCAGGACATCCAACTTTCAGCCTTATGACTATTTCACGTGCTGGTGTTTATGAGAGCAAATGGGCATGAATTGGACTTTTTTGCATTGATGAAATAGACTTCTATTATTTCTTCCAGGCATTTACTAAATAGTCATTTTGTCTCTCAAATTGCCTGGTGATCACCTAATTTTTCCAAAAGTTGATTGAACTTTCCACAATCTGGAGAAGATATGTATATCTCTATTGCACCATTATCAACATCTCCCATTAAAAATTTGGAACTTTTTCAGAGGTTTCAGATTTCAGTCAGGGCAATAGGAAAAAGCTCCTTTGTTTCCTGCCTTCTTTAATTATCCTTCTACTGTTCCTGCTATTTATAGTGTCCAGTCCTTACTAATTTTTGTTTAAGCACCTGCTTTGATCTTAGAAACATATATTTCGGACAGATCCCTCTAAAGATCTACTTTTGCAGAACTGTACTCCTAACCATCGGGATAGTCAAAACCAAAATCTTCCCCTATTGGGAAAAAATCACTTAACTCATACCTGATCACCTCATACCTTTTCTGTTTCTGAAGGACATACAGTGGGGCAAAAAAGTATTTAGTCAGCCACCAATTGTGCAAGTTCTCCCACTTAAAAAGATGAGAGAGGCCTGTAATTGTCGTCATAGGTAGACCTCAACTATGAGAGACAAAATGAGAAAACAAATCCAGACAATCACATTGTCTGATTTGGAAAGAATTTATTTGCACTTTATGGTGGAAAATAAGTATTTGGTCAATATCAAAAGTTCATCTCAATACTTTGTTATATATCCTTTGTTGGCAATGACAGAGGTCAAACGTTTTCTGTAAGTCTTCACAAGGTTGGCACACACTGTTGCTGGTATGTTGGCCCATTCCTCCATGCAATCTCCTCTAGAGCAGTGATGTTTTGGGGCTGTCGCTGGGCAACACGGACTTTCAACTCCCTCCAAAGGTTTTCTATGGGGTTGAGATCTGGAGACTGACTAGGCCACTCCAGGACCTTGAAATGCTTCTTACGAAGCCACTCCTTCGTTGCCCGGGCGGTGTGTTTGGGATCATTGTCATGCTGAAAGACCCAGCCACGTTTCATCTTCAATGCCCTTGCTGATGGAAGGAGGTTTGCACTCAAAATCTCACGATACATGGCCCCATTCATTCTTTCCTGTACACGGATCAGTCGTCCTGGTCCCTTTGCAGAGAAACAGCCCCAAAGCATGATGTTGCCACCCCCATGCTTCACAGTAGGTATGGTGTTCTTTGGATGCAACTCAGCATTCTCTCTCCTCCAAACATGACGAGTTGTGTTTCTACCAAACAGTTCTACTTTGGTTTCATCTGACCATATGACATTCTCCCAATCCTCTTCTGGATCATCCAAATGCTCTCTAGCAAACTTCAGACGGGCCCGGACATGTACTGGCTTAAGCAGGGGGACACGTCTGGCACTGCAGGATCTGAGTCCCTGGCGGCGTAGTGTGTTACTGATGGTAGCCTTTGTTACGTTGGTCCCAGCTCTCTGAAGGTCATGCACTAGGTCCCCCCGTGTGGTTCTGGGATTTTTGCTCACCGTTCTTCTGATCATTTTGACCACACGGGGTGAGATCTTGCGTGGAGCCCCAGATCGCGGGAGATTATCAGTGGTCTTGTATGTCTTCCATTTTCTAATTCTTGCTCCCACAGTTGATTTCTTCACACCAAGCTGCTTGCCTATTGCAGATTCAGTCTTCCCAGCCTGGTGCAGGTCTACAATTTTGTTTCTGGTGTCCTTCGACAGCTCTTTGGTCTTCACCATAGTGGAGTTTGGAGTGTGACTATTTGAGGTTGTGGACAGGTGTCTTTTATACTGATAACAAGTTCAAACAGGTGCCATTAATACAGGTAATGAGTGGAGGACAGAGGATCCTCTTAAAGAAGACGTTACAGGTCTGTGAGAGCCAGAAATCTTGCTTGTTTGTAGGTGACCAAATACTTATTTTCCACCATAATGTGCAAATAAATTCTTTCCAAATCAGACAATGTGATTGTCTGGATTTGTTTCCTCATTTTGTCTCTCATAGTTGAGGTCTACCTATGATGACAATTACAGGCCTCTCTCATCTTTTTAAGTGGGAGAACTTGCACAATTGGTGGCTGACTAAATACTTTTTTGCCCCACTGTATCTCTCCAAATTCTGTTGGCTCCATGCTTTCCCACTCTTCTAGGACATATAATTTCTTACCTTTTCATAATCCCAGTTATTATACCTGTATTTCCTGAAATAGTTCAAGATATACTGAGGCAAAACTTTGCATGTATTGACTAACTCCATATTCTTATCAAATTCCATCACCTAAACATATTTATAGAGTGATAACATGATATATAGCCTTTGCGTATGTTGCATTCTCTTTCTCAGAACTTTTCTCCTCAGAGATGTTCTTTCAAGGTAGATCTCACATCTGAATTCAAGTTGGTGTGATTTCATGTCCAGCACTACCTTATCCTAGACCACGGGTCAGCAACCCGCGGCTCCGGAGCCACATGTGGCTCCCAGCCTCCTCCGCCATTTGCAGACAGAGACAGAGAGAGGCACTTGCGCTTCCCTTCTCTCTCTCTCTCTTTGTCTGTGTGTGTGTGTGTGTGTGTGTGTAAAAAAGAGAGTGGCCTCACGCTGTCCTCGGACAAGCTTATTCGGCGGGGCTCCTGCCTTTGCTGCGTCTCCGCAGGAAGCAGCAGAAAGCAGCAGCTCTCTCTCTCTCTCTCTCTCTCTCTCTTCTCTCTCTCTCTCTCTCTCTCTCTCTCTCCACACACACACACACACACACACACACACTGAGTGGAGGAAGAGGACTGGCAGACCAAGGGCAGGAGAGAGCCAGCCCAATAAAAATGTGTGTCAGCTTGTCGGAGAACAGCGTGAAGCCAGCTTACCAGGTGAGCAGAAGATTGGAGAGAGGGGGGAGAGAGAGAGGGAGAACTCATGCACAGCAGCCTCTATTTCTTTTTAATTAAACTCTTCAATCAAGCTCCCCCCCCCTCCTGCGCGCGTCTTTTCTCTGGGAAACGGGTCCAAGTGGCTCTTTAAGTGTTTAAGGTTGCCGACCCCTGTCCTAGACAGAGAAACCTGCATTTGCTGAGGTCATTTGGCTACATTTTTGGCCCACTGTCATTGATAAGATGACATCATGTTGATTCACTCCCTACCAGAGCTCATGCCAATCTTTTTCAACTTAGTGATTATGCCTATGATTCCTCTTAATCTAGATCTTAGAAACCACTTCACTGGAATACTTTTGAAAATATATTTAGATTCTTAGCATTCCCAATAAGTGCCTTCAGGGAAGACGCGTTAGCTGTTTTCTCTAAAAAGAGAATTTTGGAGATTTTCCTATCTTTCCATTGTATATCCTCGTAGTGTCTGTTCTATAGTGCTTATAACTGAGAGTTTAGAAGAGGGAAGGATGAATTCCCAGTTAACACTTTTGTCCTCAAGAAATAAAGTGAAATACCACTAAAAATAGTGCAACTGCCATTTTGACCAACTTAATGTTTGAAACTTGTCGGCTGCAGAGGATGATATTGTATAATGTGTAAGGTATAGAATTACCTGTTTTGCTGGGGACAGTGTCTAATCTTTCCCCATGCAAATGTGATAGAAAACTACAATTTTCCTTTAGAAAGGATTTCATGATCAAGAAAATGTGTCATATTACATTTTGAATTCACCTGGTTTACTGAATGTTGCCCAGTTGTTCATTTCTTGGTCTAAATCAGGAGGAACCTGTTACCCAGTACATGTTTCTGAAGGACACATTTCATCATCCCAAATTACTGGGTGTGCTAGCTAGTTAGGAAATTAAAATTGGCAAATATATTTCAGCAAATGTTAAAAGGCCACTCCACTCATTTTCTAAATCTTGAATCCACAAAGAACACGTATTTGCAAAGAAAAATCATTTGCATTGTTCAGAATTTCTCTAAAGAGATGGATAGACACACACCCATCTTTGAGACTGTCTATGGAGATTCTCAATCATTCAGATCGTGGTTGTCCCAAAGGTGCTTTTTCCAAAAGGCAACTCGACTTTTTTTCCTTTGAAAATATTTCACTTCTCACCCAAGCAGCTTTTTCAGTTCTGATGAATGAACTGAACTGAACTGCCGTTTGGAAAAAGCACTTTTGGGACCCCCCTCTTTGAGAAGCTATTAGATCTGTAATTCCTCAGTAAGATCTTGTCAGAATGGTTCTCCATAAACAGAAGTTTGCTTATACCTTATCTTACCAGAATTTTAATTTTGACACAGCCATATTCATCAGTTGTAATTTGAATGTTTGCATTGGTTATGTCAGCAAAAGACAGCTGACATAATCTTTCTTGCCCTGCCCTTTCAACTTTTTCTCTTTTTGTTTTATAGTTCACAGGATGAGTGAGAGGTTTGCTGCTTGTTTTCATTCCCTTTTTGTGGCTGTTACATTTGTTCTCTCATACTTGTCTGCTTAGAATGAGATTTTGTTCTTACAATAACCTTGTAAGAGATGATGATTTGGGGCCAGTGAACTTCTTAGTTGGTCATGAATTTGAATCTGAATATTCTGTATCCAAGCTCTACCATGTATAATCTCCAATCAGGCATGGAATCCTTCTGCAACAAGGAGTTTTCAGAAGAATATTTTTAGCTTTCTTCCCTGGAATAATGAAATAATATTGTCACTGTTTTGTACTCCAAACTATAAAAAAAAAGATTCCTCAGGATACAATGAGAGATCTATAAATCTTGGCTGAGTGAGAACCATTTGAAAGTTTATTTTCATCCTTGTTTAACTACTTGCATGAAAAATATAGTAATCTACAAGGTAATAACTACAATGTGCCTCCACTATTGTACTAAAGGAACAGCATCAGGCTCTTCTGTATCAACTAGTGCAACAGCATCAACCTGAAGTACAGCAACTGCAGCTTTCGGGAGCCACACAGATTCCCATTAATAACTTGCTGGCAGTCTCTCAGGCATCTCCACTTCATACAACTGCTACTAACCCATTCCTTGCAGTTCCTGGGGATATTGCAGCTCCAAAAGTAAGTATATAGAGTTGGGTTTGTAATAAAAAGATTTAAAAAGAAAAAAATGTTGATGTTTATAGGAGACATGAAAATTAAAACAAATGCCTTGTACTATCACAGCTATTTTGGTATCTGGTCACTGAATGAACCAAGTAGTTCTAATTGTTCTCTCTCTCTCTCTGGTAAAACTGACAAAGTGAACTTCACTACAATGCAAATTAGCATAAAACTTTCCAAGTTCCTAATTAGTTCCTAATTGTTCAGTATTTTTTTACTTCTAGGATATTGTAGGTCCTCCATCTTCACAAAGTAGAAAGAGCATTTATGGTCATATTGTTAGTGATCTGTGCTGACTTCATATCAATAGTTACAGCTTTGACCAGCAGCAAGTTTCTAAACCTCACCCAGCAGCTACAATCTGGTCAGAAAGCTAAAATTCACATTCTATATTTTAAAAAAGTTCATTTACTTCTCTGGTTTTAACCACTGGCAAGGGGTGGGTGGGTGGATGGGAACCACTTTTTCTTCTAGTGGAGTCTTAAAAAAATCACATGTTAATGGTCCATTGTATAATCTATCATTACATGCAGGGTGATTTGCATACAGAATTTTAATGATACCAAATAGTTTCAGTGATAGAACCCACCTCTGGAATATCTAGTAAAATACTAAAGAGGATTGTGAGGATATACTAAATATGTCTCACATATATGCATGAATGGCCAGGAATTTTGAATTGAAGAGAGTGGCTTGAAGGTGTTGTCTTGCACTTCAGTTCTTTTCCCCCCCTTCCTTGGCTACTAATCACTGTTCTGAAATAAGATCTATCCAGTAATTTCTTTTAAACTCCCTAATCAGCCAACAGTATTTACTGGACCATATTTTAATCAAACGTCATTTAAAGAAGTGTGAGAATTAAGGATCATACTAGTGGTGGTCAACCAAACATTTTAAGAGTTTTTTGTTAATTTTGTTTTGAATTTCCTATTATCTCACAGCTAAACCTAATCAGTTTCACATTTGCTGCTTTTCTATTTTAATAATAGGCCAAATGAATGTAGAACTTTTCTCTTGGCTATTCAGAACAGGATATGTCCTGAGCTTCCTTTTTTAATATTATTTCCCATTTTGTATAGTATGGCAAAAGCAGAAGCTGGCTGAATTGAGGAGCAGGATAAGAGGCTTCTAGCTTGAGGTGGGGTGACCTCTCCACTCCCTTCCCAGGAGGGAGTGATACTCAATGCAGAGAAAATTCCCTCTCACTCAACAGCAGGGAACAAAAAGCAAGGACCACATGCTGCTTTCTGTGCCCATTTGGACTTGCAAAAGAGGCTAAGCAGTCAGAAAGGAGAACAATTAGCAGATGGAGATTTACCTTGGCAGCAGCTTTGGAGGCCAAGCACTCCTCCGTTCAAAGTATCAGTTGTAGTATTGCTTCTGAGCCTTAGAAAGTATTTCCAGATATGGGATTAAATAAGCTCAATCCTTTAGGATTTCTTTGCTGTGCAGATATATTCTGGCTAGACGTATAAATTGTTTATTACAAAAACTCTGGCAATTTTAGCAGTTGTAAAACAGTGTATTTCTTTTTTTCTCCAGAGGCTTAGTGATAAAAGTGGATCCCTTGCACCGGAAAAAAATTAACACTTGAAAGTGTATGTAAAATTGCAAATCCTGCTGATAGCACTTCATCTGGCTGTGAGTTGCACTCTCTCTGCAGGTATGACGAGACACATCAATGAGCTAACTGCACACTGGAAAAGTGAATCTACCTGAAGATGTTTATTGTACAATTTGACCTTGTTGCTTTGTGTTGCACTGAAACTAAACTGTTTCCATCAAATTGCATGGAAGCTTGGATTTCAGATTAGAGCACTGTCATTTCAGTCAGGTGATTGGAATTTAGTTGCTGATTGAGAAGCCTTTACACATACTGCAGTGCTAAAAATCAAATGTTTAGTTCCATCACTAAGAAAGAAGAAAGCAGAGAAAATATGAAAATTTTGTCAATGACATGGTGGTTTGTCATCAGTGTTTTAGAAGCACCATTTTTTCTTCAGAAAAGAATCAGGTTTTAAGTCATTTATTTTGTCATTAGTTTTTTAAATGTTTTGCTAGAACAAAAACATTTAAGAAATGACAATATTTAATTTTGAGATGGATTTTTCAGGATCACTGGAAAAACAGATCTGCTGAAAGTCATAGAACTTTTACCAGATGAGAAAGTAACTCCTGTTCTGGTAATATTTAATGTAACCCAAGTGCCTGTTGCTTCCCTCTGTTGGGTTAGGGATGGCTTTAGACAGCTGGGCATGCACTAAAATGAGATAAAAAAGCCGCAAGCATATTCAACTTTGCACCAGCAGCCTTCCTTGCTGATCTGCCTTTACTAGAAGTGTTTGTCACTATCGATAGCTCAGGCAAATCATTACCTGGGTTGCTTTCCACTAATAAATTACCAAAAAAAAAAAAAAAAAAAGGTGGGTGGGGGGAGATTTTCCATTGCTATGAAATGTTAATGGGTGAAAAAGACATATTTCACTTTGAAGAGTTAATTTCATGGTATGACTATGCAGTAAAACAGGAAATAGTTTTAATTTGAGAGTTAATAACCACTAATTTGAGTCTGTGTGAGTTATTAGTGGAAAATACTCAAGTATACTTAGACCTTCACTGTGTACTTAATTGGAAGAATCTATTGTTTCTGCAATATTGTTCAGTTAAACATTGCACAGTTCTTACCTCATTTCTGTAAATAGGTTTTTGTGACTGTTTTGTATTGTGAAGAATTCATAAAATGTGGATATTTTGATTTGTAAAATTTCTAACTGGTAGATTTAATTGAAAGGTAAGAATAATTTATTTTTATATATTAATGGCAAGTTTTAAAGTCACAAATCACTTTTGTAGATAAATTTACTAAAGTAAATCAGTGTGGTTTAATTTATTTAAACCACTTGTTTAATATTCTGTAATAATTTGTATAAATGTTTTGCCTAGATGTAAAATTGCCAATTTATATAAAGATATGTACAAAGCTTTGGTTAATAAATTTTAATATTGTTTATGGCTGTAAATTGCAATACATGATACAGACTTCATCAGAGGAAAGCATTAGTCACTGTGTTCAGTATATGTTATATTCATATCTATGGAAGCCAAGTCCCATTATAAGCATGCTTTTAATGCATACTGAGATATTCAAATCATGGTGTTTTAAATGGAATTTAAACAGGCCTATTCTAATGTGGATGCTCTTAGCAAAAATATATAGTCAGAATGGACAGTCCGGTTCCTACTGCAGCAGAAAGTGCCTTGACATGAAAGAGTTACCTTTCTTGAGAAAAAGGTCATTTCACAATGTTTGATATCCTTTCACCCAATAGGAAGAATTTTGTATAGGTCACTTTAGTTATAATGAAAACTGTGCTGCCACACAAACCCATATCATCACAAAGAAAAAGGGCACAATTGGCTTCTTAAATCTTGAGAAACATAAGGTACACATTTTAGCACTTTAAAAAAAAAAAGATTGACATCCTCCTCCTACCATGGCATTAGTATGAAATGAGTAGATTTTTTAGGCTGAAAGCAATAGTGTTATCCCTTACATATTTTCCAATTCTCCCCGCAAGGCTGAAAACTTGAGGATTCTTCTGGTGTAGTGGAATTATTATTTGGAATGGAGGCTTGCCTTCACCATTAGCACCAGCCATCGGCAGACAGAGCTTGGACTACAAATGCAAATATTTTTTCTATTTTACTCATATTTCACAACTGGAATATATATTTTAAGTTGTGGCTGCTTCTATATATAGAGTGTAGGAATGCCTGAAATGCCACACATAGTCTGACATCTAATAATTATATTTTGGGCTAATATACCCGCCATAGTAAAAAAAAAAAAAAAGTCCACTTTTGATGAATTTACTGATTAGTAGGACTGATCATCCTTTTGTTTGAGGTTTCCAACTGTTGCGATTTTTTTAAATTAAGGAAGTTATTTTTTAATTGTTAATGCTGCCTAGCTGTGCTATATGTAGAAAGAAAAATGGGCAACTTTGCCCATCTGAAACTGATTTACAGGTTTGAGGAGCAAGGTCATTTATGGGGAAGTCGCTGCAGTCCAGGATTAACTGGAGGACCAACTGTTATAATTTAAGGCAATAAATACATTAGAATTTGCTATATTGAACAGTATGGTCTGAAGATAAGTATTAGTAGGATTCACAGTGAAGTGAAGGCAAATAGAATGAAATTAGAAATTCAGTTCCCATTTGTTGATTCTCCATAAACTTTCTTATATACCGCTTCACAGTGCTTTACAGCATTTTCTAAGCAATTTACAGAGTCAGCATATTTCCCCCAACAATCGGGGTCCTCATTTTACCAACCTTGGAAAGATGGAAGGCTGAGTCAACTGAACTGGTCAGGAGTGAAGGAATCAAACTCCTGGCAATGTGAGCAGAGTTAGCCTGCATTCTAACCACTGCGCCACCATGCACTGGGATATACAAAATTTGTTGATCCAGAAATGGAACTTTTATGGAGTGTTCTATTTCAGAATTGACAAAAATTTTCACTTCCCTACCTCTGCATGTTCCATTGGAATAGGATGAATGTATTGCCAATGTTATATGATAATAAAACAGAAAATGTAATATTATTAGGGAATGAGTGGTTATTAATGAAAACTGAAATGTAAGATACTTAAAAGATGCAATGTTTCCCATCCTGCAATATGACTTTATATTAAAAGATATTTGCTCAGTTGTTCCAATATGTATTCCAAATGACATAATTTCTTATAGTACTACTTATAGTGACAAAAAACCCTCCTGTACAAAAATACATTGATTCTATTAACACATATTTCAAATTGAAGGTGTAAAATTTACAGATTTTTACTAAGGCACATGACATACTGAAATACTGAGATACAAAAATACAAGTCACTGCATATGATGTTTAATGTATCTCATTTTGATGAATAAGATTCTTCAAAATATTCAGCTTTTGACCATTTTTTTCTTTTGTATAAGTTCGACCAACAGCTTGTATCTAGTCATACATTCTTCCTGTAGAAAAAGAAGAAAACATGGAGTATTAATTTGTAATATTCATTTTTTAAAAGTATTATAGACAATTTACACTAGGCAGAAGAGAAAGGGAAAACATTTTCTGAGTTTATGGTATTATTACCATAATCTGTACGTTACGTATACAGCTAGTCCTCAAGTAACAATCAGTCACCTAACAGCTGTTTGAAGTTATGGTACCTCCCCCCCCAAAAGCTACTTATGCTCTGCCTGATGTTATAGTTGCTGAAGTGTCCCCACCTTCATTCACCCTTACGACTAACTGCTGGGATGCTGCAGTGCTCCCTGCCTATCTTACTCCTGCCTACACTGGGTCCCTGTAAACATTTCTTCCCCCAACTGCTCCCCGTTGGCCTTTGATTTCCACCCTACCCAGCTCCTTACACTCCTCACTTTTTGAAGAGTTCTGAAGCCTCTTCCATAGTGTTGAAACAAGTTGCTTTGTCCCTTGGCTGCTTGGTGTGCTCCTCTCTGGGCCACATGGTGGCAACCTGGAAGTGGCCAGCATTTTGCTTCTGTCCACTTGTGGGTGGGAACAAAATGGCACATGAGATAAATTGTTCCATTTTGCTGCCTTATTGAAGTTGCACAGCACTGTGGAAAGTTTCTGAAAGCTATAGAAAGCTCCTGCAGAGCTGTGCAAACCATGTTACGGCAGCAAAACAGTGGTTTGTCCCATGGCCATATTGCACCATTCTGGAAGCAGAACCCATATTTCCAGTGGCCAAATTGCATTCGGGTATTGTAAATATTGCTGCCACTTCTGGAATCACACCACATGGCCATGCAAGGAAGCAAGCTATTCCAGCACTCTGGAAGGCTTTGGAACTCATCAAAAGGTAAGTGAGGAGGAGGGTGTTTGGTATAGTAGGGTGGGAATCAGGCCTAAGGCTTGGGTAGACCTGATGGGCACAGAGAGAGGCCTGTGGAGATCCAAGGGGCAGGAAGCAGAGAACGGAGAATCTCGGGGTGGGAGGATCAAGTGAGACACTCCATTTAAGGGCCATCACAACAAGAAGCCATAATGGACAGGCTCCGTTACAGCTATATCTTGAGGACTACATTCACTGAACACTAGGCAGATTCCAATATTAAAAGATTATAATAAAGTTACAAACAGAAGTGTATCTTCCTCCACTACTGAGCTACTGAAGATTTGCCATTCCAAAGACCCTGCAAATAATTTTGCATTCATTTCTAAATGTCGCAAGAGTGGGAGCCTGACTTTGCAAGGCAAAGTATTCCATATGAGAACACTGGTAATGAGAGGGCTGCCTTGTAAGCTTCTATGCACTCAAGCTTTTATGGGCCAGTATCTGCAGCATCCCTGGCTAGTTCAAGTCGAGTTGGCAGATTCCATATGGATTAGACAGCTCCAAAGATAACAAAGGGGAAGATCACATAGGGTTTTTATAGAGATTTCCCACCATCTAGAATTGGGCTTGGAATGAGCAACCAATGCTGCCCTCAGAATAGACTAATCTTTTATTAAACCTGTTGAAACCATGGCAGCTCCAGACTCAGGTTGTCCTCAAAGGCTTTCCAATATAAAAATGAATTGCTGAAGTCTAACTGAGTTAATAAGAGCCTGATTCATTGTCAGTATTTCTATAACCAAGTAAGGTTACAATTGGCAGACTAGTGGGACCCAGCCAAAAATTCCCCTAGTCCTCTGGAGAACAGGACATTACATTGCATACCTGCTTTTTCTAGAGCACTGCCATTAAAGTCAACAGCTGAAATGTCTATAGATCCATAAGGGTTTTGCGTTAACAATGAATGTGTTGCTGGGATTCAGCAAGCATGTGCTTCAATCCATCCACTCCCTCCTAGTTTACAAGCATCAGATCAAGATATTGGAATCTGTAGCGCCTCAGAAATTCTAAGCCCATTTTTCCAGCAGGCATTGATGGCTATAAGTTATTGTTCACTGCATATAGAAACATTTTTTTCCAAAAATTTCCAATGTATATCTGCTGCTGCCCAGAATATACAATCAAAATATTTTCAAAATTCACAAGCCTGACCAAGCAGTAAGCAGCTTTTTGCTTGTAACAGTTACAGTTCTACCACAGTTCAGGAAATAATTTGAACAGAGCATAAAGTTCCATCTGCTTTGTGTACCACTAACAGAAGCAAATACTTCTAATATAACTAAATATAATGTATCTCTCACTAGAAAATATTCAGCTTGATAGCCAAGACAGATGTACCATTTCAATCCCCCTTTCTAGCCATATCCTTTCCAACATTATCTTTCATATATCCAGGACAATGCGACAAGCAAGGATGTAACTAATCAGTTCCTAACTCGCCTGGCTTTAACACATTTGGCAACAACTGCTTACTGGCTAATTGTGGTACAGCCACCAATGTTAGACTACCCTCCTGAATAACATAAAACCTGGCAAAGGTTTTTACTTATTCTTCAATTTTCCATCCTTCGCCATGCATGAGACTCTACAAAACCTCTGAAATTATTTTGTTAGGATTGCTTACCTCAAGACACCTTCTTGCTACAGGATTTAATTTACATTTACAGTCATGTACCTTCCCTACTTTACTTTTTTTTAAAAAAAAATCCATTAATAAACTAATTGTTTGTTTGCACTGGTCTTTTTGCTCTAGTCCCTCTATCACCTTCCTCATCCGTCACACTTTGATAATTAAAAACATTAAATTATCAGCAAGTTTGGGGGGAAGAGAAGAAGAGACAGAACATCATTTCCCACCTTGGTTATTTTCCTATTGAATATGCTGCTTCACCTGCTTCCTGACTTGTCTAGGAAAAATGAGCGAACAGTGGAAGCAAAGTATCCATGAACCAATTGCAAGGTATCTGCCACCATAGGTGTCCATAAATTTTCAATCAAGAATACACTAGAGAACTAAGTTTTGTTACAAAATATGGATTTGCTTGTTAATTTACAACCTATAATATAGACACAAGCCTTGGAAAATCCTGCATTAAAAGTAGCAAGGAATGTAAATGGAAAGAGATTAATCACCACCCACAGGTAGTTTTCTAGCATCTGCTTGAAGACTGAAGAATATGCTCTCCTCCCTCAGATAGACCTTTTGATATAATCAAGAAGGCTGTTCATACATTTGAAACCTCTTGTGCAACACTGATCCTTTAAAACTTTGTTGGAACAGATTACATGACAGACTAGGAATACAATCAATATTTTCCAGCATTATGATTTCATGGCCTCACTGGTATCCTATATATAAGACTATGCAACATTTATTTGGTGTTTTAAACAGTATATAATTGCTTTCTGCCCATTAAGTCAATACGGTTGAATTGCTTCTATTATTTTTTCAGAGAAACAGGTGGTAGAAAACATGAGGCAGGCTATTGTTTGTCATAAGTACAGGCAAAAACCTGGTTTATCATTACCTTTAAAAAATATTCTGTCAATTGCATTAAATTTAAGAGTGTTAATCTTCTAAAACTAAATTTACAAGAAAAATTAACATAAAATTACCCAACCCCAAAAGCTTCACCTTGCTTTTTCCTGGAACACACTTGGCAATCTTATCCCAACGTTCCAGTGTTCCCTTTGGATACTGTTGCAAAGCCAGCTCTAGAAGCTTTTGTTGATTCTGAGTCCACAAGTCATCTGAACTGCGACACTTCTCTTTTTTTCTGGCCTCATCATCGCTATATTCCTCTTGTTCTGCAGTGTCAAAGTCCTTCTGGCGCTTCCCTCTACATTTGTCCTCTGTTGTCTCTTTTGTCCCTGGTAATATTGTTTCAGCAGCCTTTGGTATTGTTTTCCGCTTGCGATGTCGGGCTTCATTTAACCCAGTCTCTTGTTCATCTGTTGTGATCTTACTTATTGTTTCTGGATCATAACTGTACTTTGTTGTTTCCTCCTGGTCATCTTCTTCTTTATCCCGTTGAGTTATTATAAGATCAGGTAAGTTAATACTGGCCTTGTTGGATTTTGAGCTTTGGGCCAAAGTTTTCAACTCTGAAAATTTAATAGTACCTATTGAAAAATAGCACATGTCAGATTAACAGATAATAAAGGAGAAGATGAGGGGAACCAACATTCCAAACAGATTTTTGTTTAAAGTATGCTTCATGAACCAGCCTTGGAAATATCTGACACCTGTATTCAAAAACCAGACTTGAAAAACACAATAGATTAAATCCAGACTTAGTCAAACGTAAGTCTGATTCCAAGCTAATAAAGTCAGGCTTTCATTTTTACTTGTATGTTTCCATGGTAGTCACACTTAGTTTAAACAATCCAGAAATAGCATCAATTAGGTACGATGTTAAGAGGTCTTCCGTTATATTCTGGCTCTTTTGTTAACATACACTCCTCTATGCACTGATACACTGAAATGAATGAACTGCAGTGCTCCCATTGAAATGGAAGAATAATGCACTGCCACGGTGTTTAATCAATGGTACCCTTAGTTATTTTAATTCATCTTTTGGTTCTCTGGAACAGATGTCACATATTTTTGTTTTCTTTACACTGCTGACAATTTGAGGCAGAGTTTCACATTATCCACTTAATGAAGGCATATATGCATAGAAGCTCCTTTTTTCAAAAGAAACAGTCAGTATGCTTAGTAATGGCTTAGTAATACCTAGGACCACCTTTTGTCTACCACTACTCTAGCCAATATGGATATTTACTCTCTGGCCTCTACAGTCTTCTAAGTAAGACTCAGAAGTTCTGGAGATTGCCACTATCCCATGACTGTAGAGGAGAATTCTACAACCTCCTAAAAGCTCTATTTTTAAAAAATGAATTATTAAAAATGATAGAATGAAAAATATTAAATACTTAAGAGGCAAGCAGTTATTACCTATAATTCATTTTAAATGTAACTGAAACAAAATTAAATAAAGGTTTGATCCTCAATTCACCAGATTTGGGAGGATTATCTGGCACTTCAGTCAAAGGCCAAATGTAAACATCACACCAGAAAAAGAATAATTTTCCAGATATAGAAGAATCTCTGATTTCTTTCTCTCCGAATATATTAATTTATTTACTGCTGTGAATAATTCCTAATCTTGATAATGAAGACAAGGAAGCTTCAGTGGCTATAAAACACTATAAAACGAAATGCATGTTTTTACTTATCTATTCTGCCATTAGTTAAGACCTATGAACATTCAAGACTGCATCAACAAAAGACTAGATTCTGTGGTTCCTAATTCCTAAAACTCCTGATTAGGAAAGTTCAACTCCAGTTATTCCACATTTGTGAACGCAACTCTTCCTAGTTTACAGTAAAATAGGTGGGCAGAGTGCCAAGAAATTGAGGCCCATTATGTTTTGTTTTTCAAAGAACACTGGATTAAGTTATTAGCTGAAAACATGTTCTTCAGTATATCTATAGTATATGCTTAGCCATAGAAGTAGAAACAATGGAGGGATTATGTGTTGCAACTCTGTTTTGGAGGATTGCACAGAGCCATCAAGAGAATTTGGGGATCATTTTTAAATGCTGTTTTGAGGGTAATAATGGGAATAAGAGTTATTTGGGAGATCCCTATCCTTACCTCTATAATGTTCCTAAAAAGTCCCTATTGGGAAGTGGATTTTTTGGAAGTGTGGTAGTTTCAGAGTAGGAATGGGAACAGTTTGCCTTTCAAAATATTCTGCCCTATTCTCATTCTTAAATTTTTAAATCCATCCTTCGAGGACAAAACTGCCACGAAAAGTGGAGATTTCAGGTTGTTTTTGGGTGGCACCTTGTTGCTAGAACAGGTAACAGAAGGCAGCATCTAAGAGGCAAACTAGTTCCATCTCCATGCTTGTTTCTAAATGAGCTTCTACTTATGGAGCCACCAAACTGTTGGCCATTTGGCCATCAAAATCTGGCCCAATCTTGAAGTGCCACAATACAGCCTGTGGATTATAGCATCCTAAATTTGCTCTTCAGCAAAGTTACACCTACAAATTAATATACAACCCAAAGGGGGGGAGGCATGCAACTGAAAATTCATAAGGAATGAAGAGAGAAAAAAACAAGTTCAGCTACTAATCTTTAAAGGCAAATAAATATATTTTCTTTAATCATCGTGAGATATATAATGTAGGCACATTAGACATTACCTGGAGCACTTGAAACTGAATCTTTAATCTGCTTGGCTTTCGTTGTAACCTGTTTAGGAAGAAAAAGAAGTCATTTGATTTTCAATTGTTTTGGTAAGAGGACTTAAAAGATGTTTCACCAGTGAACTTAGTTGCCTTTTATCTGATTATTTCCAGTCTGCAGTTCTTCCTCCTGTCTCCCAAGTTCATTCCCCCATATCATTACAAACATACTATATATTGAATCTGAATCCTACATTAAGGAGACATACATTTGCATCTAGCAACTCTAAAAACTCAAAATGTAATTGAAGTGCTTCAGCAAAGAGCTGAAATCTGCTGATAGTTTTTTTAAAAAAGGTGTTGTCATTGGTCCAGAACTAAATAGCCATCCTGTGAATTGATCTGTTTATTCATAAGATTTAAAATGCAGCCATCAAGATTTGAATCTACCCAGTTTCTGATTTCTTACAGTTTCTACAACAGAAGTGAGGAAATTGTTTTTTTGGATGATGCCGGACTGTAACTGCCTTTATATCCATGAGACAGGTCTGCTGGGGTTGATAGGAATTGGCGTACAATAGCAATTAGAACACCACAGTTCTAGACAATAAATTATTTGACAGATTATTCAATAAATTATTTGACAGGTTATTCCTAATACACTTTTTGGTTGGTGAATCTCTCTAGCCAGCATGCTGTCTGGAGAATTCTAGGAGTCAAAGTCCATACATCTTAAAATTGTCAAGTCTGAAAAATACTGTTCTTCATATTTCTATACATACACAGAGACACGAGATCAGCATAGAAGAAATAGCTTTCATCCATCATTTGTAAGGTACTCTACTAGAAAACAGAGTCAAGAATGTTTTCCCCTATGCCCACTCCAATTGTAAAGCATTTCCTGTCTCTAATATAGCATCCAATGTTACACTGTCCAAAACTATCGTCAAGCAGCTGATATAATATGAGGACCAGATTGCTCCAGCTTAGAACTCTTCTTGTGCCTTAGAGCCTTGTAAATGCTCATTTGCTAAATTAGAAGTTCTGGAATCATCACTATTCATACTTCCTGGGACTGAAGAGAGTTCAGCAATAGTTATAAAACCCAGACAGAGCGCATGGGCAGGGAAAGTCTGGTTAGTTTGGCATATGAGTACAGAATTGAACTTGAGCCTCACGAACAGATGGTTTAGTGGTTTGGCCTGATGGATTATGAAGTAGACCAGACTCAAAGAACCACTCAGCCATGAAACTTCAGTCACTCTTTTTTTAGCCTTTGAGGGTTGTCATGAAAATAAAATTAGTGCAATGGGGGTGGGAAGGGGAGGAAAAAAGTAAATATAATTCCTTGCAATAGATCAATAAACTACATCAGATCTTCTCATATGTTCAAGATAAGCTTACATTTTCACTTGTCCTATTTCCTGACAGAATCCAGGTCAGGCCTCTAAACTTGCTCTTCAAAAAAGAAAACAGTTATCATTTGCAAGCCGCAGTATCCTGCATTGGGTCCTTTTTTAAAATGACAGATGCATCGTTAAGTTACTCTGTTTTTCTTCAATACGATCAATATATCCATCTCTCTTGAGGGATCCCTTGCTTAGGAAAAACTCCCTGAAATCATAATAGTAATCCATCTAAGTATGTTTAAGATAAATCCTAGACTGTTTGAAGGTTAATACCTCCCCTCATGTTAAATAACCACAAAATCTAACAGGTAATGTTTTTCTCCCTGTAACCCTCAAACTCAATGAGAGAGAGGGGTTTCTTGAGCTCCTCTGTAAAAATGGGACACTATTATAACTGCACCCACTTTCGCTTAGAGTGGCAGGCACCAGCTAATTAGAAAAATGTGTTCCTGTCTATCCACCTCCGTGTTTTTTTATGGCTTACTTGGGCCTTTTCCACACAGAAAGCAAATCCCGCATCCGTCTGCTATTGCAACTTGAATACAAGAGATTAGTGGCAACAGAGACTACAGAATTGGTTTACCTCCTCCCAGGTGGGTAAATGATATTATTTCATGAGGATGGAATTTAGAGATCTTTGCTGTCACTTCAGAAAACCTGCAGTTAATAACCATATTAAAGTCTATGTTTTTTGGAGACCAGTCTATTTTATTTTTACAATTTTTTAAGTTTCTGAAAATAATGACCTGGATCCAAAACCCCATTTCCATATTCATAGAGTACTTCTATCCAGCTTTACTTTCAGCAGCAGTTGCGTGCCTCATAGAATTCTATTCCAGAAGAGCCTACAACCTTTACTGCCTAGGAGACCAACAGAAACAGTAGGGTTGCCATCAGTAGGAAAAGGCTTCCATGCAGGCATAAAATCCTGTACATAGAACTCAAAATTTTAGTCTGTACCAACATATACTACCCAAGATTGTAACATACCTATCCACCCTGTTTGATCTTCTTTCAAAATTTCAGTTGAGTTTGTTGCAGAAATTCCACTTCACAAAAAAGATTGTCAAATTAAGTAATACTTCAAATTACCCAACTAAAAAAAGTAACAAAAATAAAGACAGGGCTTTGTCACTATTTTTGTTGATTTTGTTCTTGTTATAGGTAATCCTCACGTTATAACCATTCAGTGACTGTTCAAAGTTACAATTGTGCTGAACAAAGGGTATGTAAGACCAGTCCTCAGAGTTCCAACTGTTGCAGCATGTGATTGTGTTCCAGGTGCTCAGTGCCTGGCTCATAATTACATCATTACAATGAGCTGCAGTTGTATGATTGTGATTTCAGGCATTCCTTGCTAGCTTCCCCAAAAGAAAATCAATGGGGAAGCCAGCAGGAAATCACTCCCACTACTTTTTTGCCCAACTCCATTAAGCCTGCCTGAAGTACCCTCTGTGCTCCACTGTCTGCTTGCCTGGAATTCCTGTCTCTTCCTGTTGAATGATCCAGACAGTCATTGGGATTACAATGGCATTTGGGACTTCTGGATTGTTGTCACTAAGCAATGTGGTCATGTGATATTGTGCTTTATGACCATATCACATAGCAATACTGAAATACTGATCCTAATTTCCATCATAATCAAAGGACTACCTGTATTATTATTAGTATGCTGCCTTTTTTATATATTTGGTCAACTCAAAGTGGCAATCAAGCCTAATACCTCTTATTTTTCCCACAACAACAACCCTTTGAGTTGGATTGGTCTGAAAGAACATAACTGGCCCAAAGTCATCCAGTCTCCCAGGGTGGTCTGGAAATCACAGTTTCCAAACTTTTAGGCTAGCACCTTAAAGAACTATAACAAACTATTTTAATTGTTAGACTGATAGTCCATATGTCTGAATGTCATCTGTTTCCCAAACCCTATATAGCCATTACTAAATATGTGTCATTCTACCAAAATCTAGATTCATCACAAAAATATTCAGTGCTTCTACAACATGCTAAGTCAGCACCACATCTAAGATGTGACTGTAACAGCGGGCCCCCATGATTGAGCACTTAGGCAGGAAGCAGTGTTCTTAGAAGAGCAGCAACAATATTAAACTGATACAAAGGATTTTAACCTCAGGACGTTGATGGTATAATTGTTAAGAATAGTAGACAACTCTGACAGCTATGAAACTCATTGAGTGATTTTGGGCCAATCATTTTCTTTTCACTTAACTTCTTTTCAAAGGATAAAATTTGGAAGAAATACAACATTATCTTGTATGTCATAGGAGAGCAGATAATAAATGTAATGAACAAATAAACACATCAAAATCATCATTATCTAAACCTCAACTTTCCTGCAAAACATCCTCCCAAAGATGAAACACAACTATCTGTTTTTGCAAATAAACCAAAACAGCAGGGGTAGTAAAGTTAAAACTCTGAGCTATATGCTACCTCAAATTACCGAGATCTCTACGCTACGAACTCTCCATGTACATTGCTGGTACAAGATTAAGAATTATTAGTTTCCTTCAACAATGTCAAACATTACTTTTCAAAGCACACGGAAAAGCAAGAAATTTATATCATGTTTATGTGGACTACACACAAATGATCTGAACAATGTATCAGAAGCTGGAGTACCAATTCCATTATCCCCTAATTCTATATTATTAGGAATGCTGGTAGGCATTAATTCAGCAGAAGCCATATGCTTCTATGGACTAGAACTGTGGTCCCCAACCTTTGTGATTTGGCGGCCCGGCTGGAGAGGGAGAGAAGAACTGGGTCACGTGAGCATGCATGCACAGCTTGACTTGTGCAAATTGAACTGCATGCGCGTATGCATGCATGTCAGCCCATTGCTAGTGCAAGTTAGCCCACTGTTCGCGCAGCCAGGTTCCAAATAGGCCACGGCCCAGCCCGGCCCTGAAAACAGAGGCATACGGATTGCTTGAAAGCAACCCATATGACTTAAGTTTTCCCCCTATGGCTTCTCTGACAAACTTACCTATCTGAATACAACATTTCATGCTTACCTTGCCTTACTTAAAAAAAAATCTGAAAATAGTATCCCATTTGCAGTAAGTTCCAATGCCAACTCTAGGCAGCCATGAGAATATATATTTCAAATAGCATCAATGCATATTCCAGCATTGCAAATCAAGATGGAAGTCTTGGGAAAAAATAGAACTTGTCCTATCAAAAACCTGGAAGGAGTGATTATTGATTAATTGAATCCAGGGGAGCTGGATGTGTGTGTGTATGAAGGAAGCCTGTTCAATTATTTCTTCAAATAGTAAAAGGAAGGAATGAAAGCTCCGAATTCAACAAGGGGGGAAATGGGTCAAAACACAGATGTGTGGAGATAGGTATGGAATACCAGTTCAGCTAACTAGATAAGGTGGCAGGAACCCTCATTAAAGAAAACTGAATGAAGTTTCACTTTCATAACTGAAACATTTGGAAAGGGGGGGGGGATCCAATCTAACCAGAAAAGTATTGTAATAAAGGTTGCATTACCTTTTCACCTACAAATAAAAATAAGGTCCCATTATTCTGATTGGTTTAAAAAAATCTTTTGCTTGTTTGGGGTCAAAACAAAACTAAGTTGTTTACAATGTAGCAGTTCTTACAGTCACATAAAAATGGCAAAGTTGGGGCTCAAGCAGATTAAAGCTGCTGTTGCTTCTCTCCATAAAATTGTTGTATAAACAATTTTAGGCCAATATTTAAGTAACCCTGCTTAATATGGCACATCAAGAAGAGACTAAAAGCCACTTTTTCATAATTAATGCTTTTAGCACATTTCAAAAATATAATTAAGGCAATAGAATTTATAATAATATCTACATTTTAAAAGAAAACATGGCTGAAATTATGGGAAAAGAGAAATGTCAATACAAGATTTCTTGTCAGGTCACTGTGACCAATCTTCACATAATTTTGTTGCTTACATTTGCCAGAAACCTGACTCTTCATGGCCAAAGTTTTTGATCATGAGTGGGCATTATCTTGTTATATTACCTGGAAATCCTTCTGCCCAATAGACTCCAAGGACATGAGCAGAGTATTTTCTAAGTTATCTTTTTTCACTTGCAAGCCTGACTTTTTGGAGGGGGGCTACGGGTAAACTGACCACCTGGATCCTGGAAACTATCAATGTCAATCAAGGCAACTGGCAACTGGCAACCAAAGAAACCAGAAATTGCAGCTATCAAACAATTTAAAAATGGCAAAGTTGCAGGTCCTAACCAAGATAAGGTGGAGGTGCTCAAAGCAAGATAATTGTAGCAGTCAATTATATTCCCAAGTTATCCTCAATATTATGGAAAAAACCAGGTCCTGCTTAATTGGAACCTGCTGATGTTTTCCCTGTATTTAAAAATAATGATAAGGTGTGATGTGAAAACTATCACAGAATCACCCTTCCAATTGGAAAGGTCATTGTGCATATTTTCAAAGCATGATTATAGTCAATGCAAAAATCCCATACCCAGGAAAAGCAATGTGATTTTAGATTAGGCCATGATCAGGTTTTCATTGACAAGCAAATATTTAAAGAGTATACACACCATGGAAAAAATGGCTGCTGTATTTATTGATTTTAGAATTGCCTTTGACAAGGTCCACAAGAACACACAAAATTAGTTTGGTGATCAGCGTACCTAAACAATCATCCAAGCCACTGCTGTCTTTTATGATGATATTCTTTGCAAGGCTGAAGTACATAGTGAGAAAACCAATACCCTCATAATCAAAACAGAAGTGAGACAAAGGTATGTACTATTACCATCATTGTTCAATGTGGTGACAAATTGGGTGATGGAGAAAACCTTGGTTGGGCATTTAGGAGTTCAATATGACATGGATAAATTGAACTCACAGATGGAGCATTAAACCAATGACATTGTTTTCATATAGAAATCAGAACTGTAGGTACAGAAGCTATTAGATGTCATAAACAAAAGAGCTCAGAGGCTCTTAGGCAAATTATTATCCACATTATGGATAAATTCAAAAAAGATCAAGGCCATGCAATTGAAATCACAAAAATTAACTTTGCCTTAAAAGGTGAGCAACTGAGCAGATGGATTAGTTAATATATCTAGGCTTTCTGATCCCTGCATCTGATGCTGCTGAATCGAGTAATGTGTAGCCCCATGGCAAGATAGGTGGCAAACAAATTTAACAATAGATATCAGCCTGAACACAAAAGATTTGAATACAGGTAATCCTTCACTTATGACCACAATTGAGATTAGAATTTACATCATTAAGCAAGGCAGTGATTAAGTGAGTCACACCTAATTTTACCACCTTTTTTTGACATGGTTGCTAAGCAAATCATTGCAGTTGTTAAGTGAATCATGTGATTTTTAAGTGAGTATAGCTTTTCCCATTGACTTTTCTTGCCGGAAGCCAGCTGGGAAGATTGTAAATGACAATCATATAATCCCAGGATGTTGCAACCATTTTAAATGCATGCTGGATGCCAAGCAACCAAATTCTGATCACATGACTATGCGGATGCTGCATTAGTTGTAAGTGTGAAGGCCAGTTATAAGTCACATTTTTCAGTGTCGTTATAATTTTTTTTTTGTAACAAGTTTTATTAATTTTTCAATTTTACATCCAAATATTTAGAAAGCAGCGTGGTGATTGGGTAATCAATAGTCCAATAACAAAGTCTTACATACATATCTCAGGTTGCATCATTAAAGGTTCCCTCTCTGTTTCCCTTAATTATTGTCACATTCAGGTTAATACATTTCTAATTATAGCTCAATCAATCAATACATTTGTCAATATAATTTTACTTATACATGTCCTGTTTTTAAGTTTTACCTAATTTCAATTACCATATTCCAATTTAGCCTTTAATATCCATAATATTTAGACTTCGGGTAGCCCAAATTTTCCTAATTTCATTACAGAATAGTTATCGTATCTAAAATACACATATTATTCAGTTAATTACATTCTTACTTTATTTCACAAGTATATTCTATTTCTCATCCTAATACCTCATCATTTACTAATAAGATATCTTTTATTGTCACAAACCAACTTCCATAATACAATTCAAAACTATACTCTAGTAGCTAATTTTCATTTCCCTTATAAATCTAAATCCTAAGTATTAAATCAATCGATATCTTTTAAAAATCTCCTTAGCCCATTAAGTAAGATTTTAAGCTCTTCCATTATCAGTCAACAGAAAAAGAAAGAGGGGAGGAAGGAAAATCCCATTTTTAAATCTAACTCTAGCTTTCTTTTTGTGCCAAACAGGCTTCCATACCAGTGCCTTTAAATCCTCAGATGTGTCTCCCTTCATTCCTACACATGTTATTTGAATCAAGGGAAAGCATCCAGTTATCAACTGTTCAAAGGAACTGGCCCCTTTGTGATCATTAGATTGCTGCCCTAATAATTCAAATCTCCATGTTTGATTTAAAATATTTGTCGTCAGTTCAGTCTGGTCTTCTTCTTCTTCCAGTTTCATCTGGCTAAAATAAGGGGTCATGTCCGGTGTTGTGGTTGTTGTTTGCTTGTCTGAGTTGTCTAAGTTCTCAGTATGTTGTATTTGTTGATCTTTAGCGTCCTCCATCTTAGTGTTGCTTTCTTCAATTTCTGTTGCTTTTTGAGTTGCAGGTTCTTTAATTGAAATCAAGGTTTGACTGTCAAAGTTCTCAGTAGATTGTACTTGTTGTTGTGCAGAATCCTCTTTGATACTGGTTTGTACCTCTTCTGTTGTTTTTTGGATTATAGGTTCATTAGTTGAAATCTGGACTTCAATTTGAGGTTTTAAGGTGACATCTTTGTCTTTCACTCTGGAATTCATTAGCTCAGTGGCTTCAAGGATTTTTTCAAGTATGAGTTTATAGTTGAGTTGTGGGTAGAATTCCTCCATTTCTATGGTGATTAGAGATAGTCTTTTAGTGGAGGCTATGTTTAATAAAAGTCAGCAAATGTCCACCTCCACTTTTCCTAGAAGTTGTTTTCACCACCCAGCTGTTTCAAATTCTTATCTTTTTTAGATAGTACGAAGGACAAATCTAGGGAGTAAGCAGGCCTCACAGTCAAATAAATTCACTTGCTGTACCAGGCTTCGCCACAAGATGTCCCCGATAGCATGTAAAATCTTTTTCCAGACACCAGTTAGGCTTTTATCCAATTGAAAAAGTTTTTTTTTCTTTTCCAATTTAACAAATAGATAAGGTAATAGGTCCACAATAGGAACTTTTTGGGACCCCAAATATCCCAAAAGTACAAGTCCAGTTATTTAGTTGTTTAGGTTAGTTGTTTTCTTTTCTTTTCTTTTGAAAGCTTTAGTTTCCCAAGGTAGGCAGACGCCGCTATGTTAAAAGCGGGGAAGAAATTTCAGGGGGCTTTCACAGGAAGATAGTTGGGATACAAGAAAGGTAGGATAAGGTCTCGCCCAAGTCCTCCGCAGTGCTTTCGTTGTGCTTGGTAGTGATTTTGGCTTTTGGCTGGCATGGCTTAGTGATCGGCCATGTTAATGGCCGATCTTTTCTCCGACGGTCCAAAGGAGCTGCCTCGGATCAAACGGAAGGGCTACCATCCTTCCGCGATCTGTCGAGGGTCCTCCTCACGGTTGTCGCCCCTCCAGGGCGACTTACGACCCTTTTCAGGGTCGCCCGATGAAGGGAAACAGGGCGGTGGAGAGAGCAATCCCCCCGCACGTCCGCCAGCGCCGCGATCCGGAAGCAGTGTTGTTATAATTTTGAATAGCCACTAAAGGAATAATTGTAAGTCAAGGACTACCTGTATTAATTGTGTCCATTACTTGCTCAGGATCTATGGAACTTCTTGGGCAGTTCTGGTGGAACTGATGGCGGAATGAGGACATTCAACAGATACGTAATCAACAGACCATAGCAAGTTGAGATCAGATGCAAGCACGCTAAAACAGATGAAAGAAGAGAAGCTGAAGAACAAGAAGACCAAAGAATACCTAATCAAGAAATACCACTTGAAGAGTGGCTAATGTCTGGGAAAATTACTTGCTTACCAACAACTTTCAAATTGCTAACTAGTGTGGTAGCTGATGCAGTCCAATAGCATCTAATTGAAAACAATCTTTTTTCACCTGAGCAGAAAGGAAACCACCCCAATAGCAGAGGAACAAAAAATCAACTCCTAACT
Source organism: Azemiops feae (assembly GCA_023970755.1). Lineage (NCBI taxonomy): Eukaryota > Metazoa > Chordata > Lepidosauria > Squamata > Viperidae > Azemiops > Azemiops feae. The sequence goes on along the minus strand of JALGBA010001938.1, from coordinate 22,070 downwards.
GACAAATGATTTTGGAAAACTGCAAGAGAAGGAAGACCAACGTGAATGTAGCATGAATTGACTACAAAAAGGCATTTGACTCTTGCCATGTGACTGGATAATCAAGTGCCTAGAAATAACAAGAGTCAGTAGAAACATCAGAAGCTTTGTGCAAAGATTGATGGCACAATGGAAGACACAGTTTTATGTCAATGGTGAGAGACTGGGAGAGATTAATACCAAGAGAGGAATATTTCAAGGAGATTCCCTGTCACCACTACTATTTATCATTGCACTGTTTCCTCTGTCAACAATACTGAATAACTCAGACCATGGCTATCAAACATCCAAAACATCTGCCAGATTATCCCACCTCCTTTACATGGATGATTTGAAGATATATGGAAAAACATCATCTGAAATAGAATAGCTGCTCAACACTGTCTGTATATATAGAGAAGATATTGCAATGGAGTTTGGTTTGGACAATTGTGCCACACTCACTATCAAACAAGAAAAAATAGTGAAAACTGAAGCAATCAAGATGCCTCATGAAAATAACTTTAAGAGTCTGGATGAAGATGATTATTACAAATACCTAGGTATCCTTCAAGCTGACAACATCAAGCACACTGAAGTCAAGAAAAAGGTTAGAGATGAATACATCAAGAGAGTGAAGAACTTTGTCCAAATTCAAAGGAGGAAATACTATCAAGGCAATCAACGCCTGGGCAATTCCAGTCATTAGATACACAGCTGGAATAGTGGACTGGACTCAAGCAGAACTAAAAGCAATGGATAGGAAAACCAGAAAAATTATGGCAACAAATCATGCCCTTCATCCTCACAGCAACATTGACAGACTCTATCTACCAAGGCAAATAGGTTGGTTATGGAATGTTGCAAGTACATCAGATGGTTGAGGAAGAAAAATGGCTTTGGAAGAAAATCTAAAAGACAATGAAGAAGATGCACTGAAGTTAGTACACCAGGAAGGCTTACTGACTATTGGAGAGACCAATCTGCCCTATAAGACCAAATGAAAAACAGAATGGAGGCATGGGAAGACAAAGCACCACAATGCCAGTACATTAAAAAAAAAATAGCAGGGAAAGCAGATAACAAGAAGACCTGGCAATGGCTATGAGTAAGAAAATTGAAGAAAAAGATTGAGGGACTAATTCTAGCGGTATAAGACCAAGCCTTAAGGACAAATGCATATAAAGCCAGAATTGAGAAGATAGCAACAGACAGTAAGTGCCACCTATGCAAAGAAGCTTAAAGAAACAGTGATAAACTACTGCAAGAAGATTGCCCAGACTGACTACAAGCAGTGGCATGACAAAGTAGCAACAATAGTGCATTGGAAGATCTGCAAGAAATGTAATTTGTCTGCAAGCCAGAACTGGTGGGACCATAAAATAGAGAATGTCATAGAAAATGAAGAAGTTAAATTGTTCTGGAACTTTAGAATTCAGACAGACACATGCCACATAACACCCAGAGTTAACAATTGTTGATAAGAAAAACAAAAGAAGACCAGATACTGGATGTGGCAGTGTCTGGAGACAGCAGAATAGAAGAGAAAGAACTGCAGAAGATAACAAAATACGAAGACCTACAAATACAAATAGAATGACTGTGGCAAAGGCAAGCAAGGGTAGTACCAATAGTAATAGGCACCTTGGAGCACCACTGGCATTGACAAATTCACCATCAGTCAATTGAAAAAGGCAGATTTACTGGGAACAGCTTCCATCCTGTGACGATATCTGTAACACCATCAAACATCCAGATCTGCCTATCCCAGGTCCTTGGTAAGGACTCAATAGGTAGACAGAAATGCCAAATCCAGTCTGAACATCTGGCTGGCTGTGCAAATAATAATAATAATAATAATAATAATAATAATAATAATAATAATAATAATAATAATAATAATAATAATAATAATAATAATAATAATAATAATAATAATAATAATAATAATAATAATAATAGTAGTAGTAGTAGTAGTAGTAGTAGTAATCTGCTACTGTAATAGTTCTTAGGTCCTTGGTTAGAACTTGAACTGTTAAGTTTTTACGAGTCCCAGAATGTGAATCAAATTAAAGATCTTAAATAATAATGAAAGCACTGTAGAAGTGACTAGAATGGAAGACGTTCACATAACAACAGAAATTGTGCAAAAACAAGTAAAGAAGGTCAAGAAATGGAGTGTACCTGGATCAAATGACCTACATGGATTCTGGATAAAATCACTAACAAGTTTGCATGCAAGGTTAGTAAACCAGATGAATCAGGTTCTGAAAACACCAGAAAGTGAAAAATGGCTAACAACCAGAAGAACTTTTTTGATTCAGAAGGATGTAGAAAAGGGAAATAAAACCTGAAAATTACAGGCCAATAACTTGCTTGCCAACAACATAGAAATTACTTACAGGCATTATTGCAAACCAAATTTATGGATATTTGGAAAACAAGGATCTGTTGCCTGTAGAACAGAAAAGATGCTACAAAAATTCAAAAGGAACCAAAGACCAATTGATGATTGATAAACTGGTTTTGAAGAATTCAAAAAACAAGACGAACAAATTTGTTCATGGCCTGGATTGATTATAAGAAAGCATTTGATTCTGTTCCACACAGCTGGATTGAGAAATGCTTAGACATTTTTGGAATTAGCAGCAACATCCAGAAATTCCTGAAGACCTCCATGAAGCTATGGCAAACTAAGTTGATGGCCTGTGGAGAAGAACTTGGTGAAGTTGAAATCAAATGAGGAATCCTCCAAGGTGACTCATTGTCACCTCTGCTATTTGTACTTTTAATGGTGCCACTAACAAGCATTTTGAACAACACAAACTGTGGCTATGAATTGGCTAAAAAGAGTTGAAAATTTCCCATTTGCTATACATGGATGATTTAAAATTGTTTGAAAAAACAAAAGTTGAATTGAGCTCACTGCTAAAAAGCACTGAAGAGTTTAGCAGAGATTGAAATGCAATTTGGCTCTGACAAATGTGCAACAATTGCTGTTAAGGCAGGAAAAATGGTTAAAGATGATGGATTCGAACTTGATAATAAAGAGTTGATAAAAGTAGTAACACCAGAAGAAGGGTACAAGTACTTAGGAGTTTTGGAAGCTTCTGAACTGTTGCACAACCAACTCAAGGAAGCTACTTCAACAAAATACATAAAGTGAGTTCGGAAAATCTTGAGATCAAAGCTGAGTGGAGGAAATATCATAAAGGCAATTAACACCTGGGCAGTGCCTATAATACAATACTCAGTTGGAATAATTGATTGGACTCAGCTAGAACTTGATAACTTGGATCGAAAGACAAGAAAACTAGTGACAATGCACCATGCTCTGCATCCAAAAAGTGATATTGATCAATTGTACTTGCCAAGATCTCAGGGTGGCAGAGGACTCTTACAGGTGAAACAAACTGTGGAAGAAGAAAAACATAGTTTTAATGACTACACAAAGAAAGCAAAAGAGCCTTTGCTGAAGGAGGTGAATAAGGGAAACCTCTTGAAAACAACAACATTGAAAGCAGAGTATCAAAAGAAAACAATTGAGCATCGAGTTTCTAACTGGAAAACAAAGCCTATGCATAGTCAATACCCGAAGGACACTGAAGGATACAAAGCTAATGAGATATATATAATAAAATAGTACATATATACATATATATACACATATACATATACATACACACACACATATATTATATATACACACACACACATACACACACACACACATGTATGTATGTATGTATATATGTTTTCATTTGGAAACTAGGCACCCTCTCCTCTCCTCACCCTCTCCTCTACCTCAGAAAGAATAAAGCCCTCTAACTAAAGAAGTAAAAGAACTGAAACAAAGAATAACTGAGCACCTAGAACAGCAAAAAGAATAAGGCCACCTGCATTGAAGCTTGTTCCAAAGAAATGCCAAAGGACATTTGACTGACTGTACAATAATGAATAATGATAATAAAAACACCTTACTCGGAGCTGCCTATATACTCAGACATCTTAACAGCTCTAAAATCCTTGGTTAGAACTTGAACTGTTAAGTTTTTACCAGTCCCAGACTGTGAATCAAATTAAAGATTAAATTAATCATCATCATCATCATCATCATCATCATCCCTCAGTGAGGCATTACCTTGACATGATTGTGGGGCTTGTGTGAGGAAGATGAGAGCTATGTCAGAGGTTCAACCATACTGGACAAGTCGCACCAGAAGAGTCAGACAAATATTATCTCTCCCATAAAAAATATGGTGAGACATAAATTTTAGAAAACCTAACCAGCTTGGACATCGCCCTGCTTAACAAGGTCCGCACTAGATGTTGGAGTTCCTGGATATCTGGTGAAAAATGGGCTACAGGACTCAGAACTGTTGGCTGAGCAACCAGGGCCAGCAGCTGCAAAACTACTGGAAGAAAAGGTCAGGGACCTGAGAGACACTTTGTCCAGAATGCCACAAGGAAACATTAGTGTGGGCTAAAGGCACAGGAAAGATTAAGGAAAGGAAGTGCATGCTGGGGAAGGAAGAGCAAGTGGCTAAGAGTTGTGATATTTAGCTAGCTCTGACATGGGCACAAAGCAGAGATGCTGACTCAGTTATTAATGCTTTCTTCCACAAAAATCTTTTTTCACTTTTGCAGATGTCAGTCTAGCTTTCATATGTAGTAGACAACGTAATAAAAATTCAATCTTGATCACAGTAAACTAGCCTGTCAGGAGAGATGTGTGTCTGTGTTGGAAAACAGTCTGTCAGCGATGATCAGGCTGAGCCTGAGGAAGGGGTCAAACACGTCATCAGTCTTGAGTCCCTTTGCACCCACAATAGATCTAAGTCCAGCCCACCTTGAATTCTACTGGCTCTTATCTACCACCTATTTGCTTTGACTGTTAGTAGTTCAGATTCTTGTAGAGAGCTTAAGCTTGCAATAAATCTTTATATTCATTTGAACGGTCTGGATTTCTTGATTTCTCACACTTGACAGTCATTCTTCTGTGGTTCTGCCTAGCACTTGGAAATGGGAAACAGAAAGAGTTCAGGACAAAGATACATTGAAGTAAACAGAATTTCTTTCTAAGTAGAGGCATATAGCATTGAACTATTGATACTTTCCCTTGCATTTTCCTAGTGCAATATTTCAATTGCTGATTAATAACTAGAAATGTCATATGCCAGCAAGTGCCAAACAGCCATTGACAAGCACCCTCATTCACTTCCCTTACCAGTTTGGATTCAAAGCATCTGAATAGAATCCTACCCTAACCCATATTAAAATAAACACTCTTTTATCTTCATAATCTGACAAATTAGTCATTTTTATATCACCATACTGCATAGTATTATACAGACCCTCAGTCCATGGCAGGCACCCCAAGTTCTAATTAATGGATACCACCTGTCTAAATACTATTAGCTAATGAGGTTTCTTTCTTTCCTCTCTGCTGCTTTTTCATTTCTTTTAAGGTCTACAACAGAAATATAATCTTTATTTAAGTCCCACAAATGTTCTCTTCTAGCAATGAGAGTTTATCGCAAAAACTAAAACCAGCATTGTTTTTTTGGTTATCAAGTTACAGTAGCTTAAGTCTCTAAGCACTAGAATCTCCATATAGCTGATCAGTTACAGCTGTTAATTGTGGAGTGGGGAGACCCGCTGACATCTGTTTCTTGCCCAGTTACCTAATGGTTCATTTCCAGGTCTTAAAAGGGTAGTACCCTCCATCCAAAGACAATGTCCAACTCTGCCAAGATCTGCCTTCCATCCTGCTTGCCTTGTGCTGGTTTGTTCATACAATGCAAATTTGAGTGAACTCACATCTGCCACTGATCGACCCAATTCATGAGCAATCTTTTCCCATCGACCAGGCGTCCCTCCTGGGAACTTAACCATACTTCTTGTCAGTTGGCTAAGGTCCTCTTCCATCCATTCAGGGACCTGTAAAATATTTGTAAAACATTTATTATACTAGGCAACTCGAAGGGTTTTTATAGTAATGAAAAACACCAAACATGAGTCTTAAGTAAAGCAGTCCAATAAAATCTGTTAAGCAATAAGAATGTTTTTTACAGCTTTTTAATGGCGCCTACTCGCAGAAGATCCAACTTATCTGATTTATGTAACAGATGTCCACCTGTCTTGAGGACTAAGTCTATCTATTTACAAACAATGGACAGACAATTCTATCTTTTTGTGGGTGTCAATGCACCCTTGTTCACATACAGGAGGAAAAAAATAAATAAACACCATGTTAAAAATATTTTTCATGGACACAGGTTTTAACTTACAGGCACTACAAAAAAAAGCACAGAGAATATATTCCTTGGGGAAGCATATTTAGAAATGATGAACCAGGCCCCTTATTTAACAAAATAGATATATTTGTTAAGTTATAAATTGCTCTGGCAGAAAAGGGATTTTGAGAGATTGTGAATAATGTGTTAAAAACAGCCAAGCCTGCATAGCTCCTGAGCATGGTACACTCATTAGAGATGGTAGAAAACCCACTCATCAACTTCCAGGCATTTGCATAACACACCCATTGTGAACAATTTCTTCCTTGTTGAATCCTTTCTCCAAGCAAAAGGAACGGTATGGAAAAGCCTTCACAAGCACCCAAAGAGCAATTTTCACTGTCTTTTCCTATCAAAACACGATCTGGATCAGGCTTCTTCTGCACTGATATAGACAGTGAGCAACAGCTTCCCATTTCTCGTTTATTTCTAAAAGGAGCCTTTTATGACAAATATCTCCCCCTAATCACTATTTCTGATAATGAACAGGCAGGCATCAAGCAGTTTGCATTACAGAGCCATCAGTGCTAAACAACAGTCAGAGGTGAATGACCCCTGGGACCATCTCCACAGCTACAGCAAAGCTTCTGCCTGACACTAATCCTGCCTGTCATTCTCCCACTGTGCTCGAACTGCACTGACGTCCGCCTGCTGCACTGCAAGCAGAAACGGGGCCCTCCCTGACTTTTTACTGTCTCCCCCAATCAATGGCTCCAGCGTGCTCTTTTCACCATGTCCAAATGGCAGCTTCACTCATCGTCAGAGGGCCTTGCCCCTTGTTTAAAGGGGCTCCCCAAAGGCACTACCATTTGCATTCATTTGCAAAGCAAACTACTCTTATTCACTTTGTTCAGGGCGATCAGGAATGCTCCCTGAAGCAGAGAAATTGGCATAAATATACAGCCTGCTGCTTAAAAGACAGTAAATAATAGCCAATAATAGGAAGGAGTTTTTTCAGTCATCCTTCTCTTGTGTCCATACGTGTCTTTGTCCATCCAAAGCCAAAATCAAATCTACTTGGATTATTGTACAATATCAATGATCAAAATAGAATGCAGGAGCACAAAGTAGATGAAGACATGCACTATGATAACCTAGCACAGAATGTCCCATTTTCAGCAGCAGAACATGCATACACTCATAAAGTAGCATTGGTTTGGCCTATAAAAAGGAAGAGCTAATTTTCATTAGACAGTAATCAGAGCCCTCAATGAGGAGATTCTACTAACTAGTTTCCCCAAAGCATCACTTAGAACAAGGGTGTCAAACTGAATTTAATTCAGGGCCCTATCAGCATTGTAGTTGCCCTTGGGGGAGGCCAGATGGGTATGGCTGGGTGGGCACAGCCAACTGGGTGAGTGTGGCCAGGTGGGCATGGCTGGCTCAACATTGCTCGCATCGGGGGTGCCTGTATGGAGATGGGCAGGGCTGTAAGGGATCCAGGGGTCTCCGATGGAGGGGGGCGGGACCAGAGAGGGCCTGGTCCATTGCAGGAGTCTCGTTCATGGGGGCCCTTGGACAGTAGCACAGTCTGCCCAGGGCCCTGGGGGGCAGGGGGCGGGTGCTCATCCTGGTCCTCAAGTTCCCAGGATGCCGGGACCGGGCTCAGGCAGAGCAAGAAGGAGAATCCCGGCTGCCTCTTGGGGATGGGGGGCTCCTGCCCTTCCCACTTGCTGTTGGGGTGTGGCGCCGGGAAGGAAGCTGATCCCGCGTGTAGTGGAGCTGGAGAATGAAGATGGACGATGGAGACCAGGTGGGCAGGGGCCATGGCATGGCAGTGATGGTGACTGGCTGGGCTGCCTCACCATGGCCTTACCATCCGTCTTTGCTTGCCCATGAGATGGGGCAGGCGGCTGCCTGGTCACCTGGCAGGCTGGATCACGTGCCTCCCCCCCTGTGCCTCTACCTCCCTGCCACTTGGAGGACCAGCACAGCGCTGGGATCTATTGTCCATCTTTGCTTACCCGTGTCTGCTGGGGCTAGGCTGGTGTGGCCAGCCAGCTGGCTGGCTGGCTCATCTGGCAGGCTGGATCATGTGCCTCACCCCGCGCCTCTGCCTTCGCCTGTCAGTTGGATGGTTGGCCCGGCAGCCGTGGGGCTTGGACCCAATTGCACAGCATGGGCTGCAGGAACCCAGGGTGCGCTGTCTGATGGGCCGCTGAGGGGTGACAGGCTGCAGCTGCCAGGCACCGCCAGCCTCCATGTGCTTGCCACTCCTGTGCATGCACCTGGATGGTGCTCAGCCGGGTCAGGCTGGACCAGCAGGGGCTGGTCTCTCGCCATATCAAGGGTGGGCCCGCAGGCCGGATCTAGCCCCATTGCTGGCCGGATCCTGCCCACGGGCCTTGAGTTTGACATGTCTGACTTAGAATTATGCATAGTACAATTAACCATCCAAGTAGCAGAGTATCAAATGTACGCAACTGGAAACCTTTGCAGTATACTGCAGTATACATCAAATGGGGCTCTGAAGATCTTATTGCCTCAAATCAATGAGGATATTTAAAGATAACATCTTTAGAAGATGTTATACATTATCAGAAGAGGAGAAGCTGAAAAGTGGATATTCTTCTGCATAAAATGGAGACAGCCTATAATGTCCACTAAGCTACTCTGGGACATCAGGCAACTGATTTGCTATCAATACCTAGAAATGGCATTGTATACTAGTCGACAGATATTCAAGTTCTTTGAAAATCCAAAAAGTTTTGAGCCCTTTGAAATTGGGTAGAGTGGTACAATAGGAAAGGGGAATGATACTTCTCTTTAATATATAAAAATATTAAATATAAACATTTGTACATACGTAGTCCTTGACTTACTACAATTGAGCATTAAATTTCTGTTGCTAAGTGAAACATTTGTTAAGTAAATTTTGCCCCATTTTACAATCTTTCTTGCCAGTTGTTAAGTGAATGTCTGTGGTTGTTAAGTTAGTAACACAGTTGAAAAGTGACTCTGCCTTCCCCATTGACTTTGTTTGTCAGTAGGTCACAAAAGGCAATCACATGACTCTGGGACACTGAAACCATCATAAATATGAACCAGTTGCCAAGCATCCATTTTTGATCATGTGACCATGAAGATGCTGCAATGGTTGTAAGTCTGAAAAACAGACATAAATAATTTTTATACATATAAAATGCTCATAAATTATTTAAAAATCCTCACTTTTGGATTCTCAGCACATATATTTATCAATCACAAAGGGTTGTTTATTGTTAAGATCTGTCTCTTTTTCAACCTAAAAGTGTTATCTTAATGGTTAACTACACTAGAGGCCTTACACATGTACTGGGCATGAAGTATAAAGCCTAAGACAGAAACCTTCATTATCAAATAGTCTCATGCATTGTGCAGTTTTTTATTTAGCTTTGAGTGAAACATTTAAATAACATTTAAATAATTTTATGTTTATCAACATTGATATTTTAGAAATCATAGTTAATACTGATATCAACTTATTTTTATTTCCAAAGGTTTAAATTATGTAAACATTAGAATGTTAATATCTCTAGTCAATATTGTATAAACATCATTGTAGCAAACTAACACAATGTATTATGTTTTATGATAATAAAATAAAATAAATGATAGAGAAAAAGATTTATTTTTACACCTCTGAGCCACAGGCCAGTTTCTCCTCCCTGCACTTAGGATGTCAGCTGACTGTTCCTCCAAAATGCTGCCTGCCACATTCTTTAAATAATATTTTGCAAATAAAATTTCCTGCATTACAAGAGAGGCAACACACAAAACTCTAGTGCAGGGGTCCACAATCCCCAGTCCATGGACCAGTACCAGGCCGCGGCATGCCAGAAACTAGTCCGCGCAAATAAGCAAAGCCCCCTCTGCGGGATGCAGGCAGCACATGAAACGACGCCCCCTCCGGTCCGCAGAAAAACCTTTCTCCACGGAACCGGTCCCTGGTGCCCAAAAGGTTGGGGACCTCTGCTCTAGTGAACAAAGATAGCCCAATTAATATGTTCATTATTTTTTACTTGAAATTCCTTCTTAGCTAAATGATGGTAACTTGTGCTGAAGCAAAGGTAAGTAATCTTTGGAGTTTGTTCACTTTTTTTCAGATTGTAGGCATATATAGGGACATTTTTTAAAGCATTTGGTTACTGGTTACATTCACAAAGTGGTTGCCATGAGGGTCTTGTGCAGAAAGAAAATGATTATTGTAGCCAAATCTGGCTTCTTTTTCTAGCGCTACATTGTATCTCTGCGTTTTGAAGAGCAAGTGGATGAATTTTCAACAAAGCAAAATTTTAATTTAATATTGGGTTTTATAAAAGATCTTTATTTTCCAATTATGTCTTTCCATGCATACTACATTTCTATTTAATTATTTTTAGTCAGAATAATATTTGGCAGGGAGTCTGGAGAGAAGTATTCATGAAATAGATAAAATTTGTAATTTTCCTTTGAAACTTTTGAAAGAGTAAAAGAAATTGATGAATATCAACATAAACTGAAAGCATTAACTTAATATGCTTTCTTTCAATTTGGAATTTATCTTCTATTAATATAACTATAATGTGCCAAATCATTTTCACGCTGAATCTAATAAGCCACTTTAAGAATGATAAATAGAGAATGCAAATATTGTACTCCAGGATTGACTATGCATTTCCATTTTTCTAGGAAAATGCATCTTCCACATTTTCAACATTTCCATAATTGTTACACCTAGAGTTAAATCAAAGGAATTAGACTACAGCCAGCTTTGCAGGATATCTGATGCTTTACATGAACTGTAGACATATAGTCTGGAGAATTTCACACAGAACTGAGAAGTGACTCTTTAGAAGCCAAGATAAAATTTAGATGCCAACAACAGAAAAGGACCCACTATAATTAGAATGCTACTAAAAGCATAGTTGAACTTTTCTCTCCAAAAGTCAGATTGTTCTTAGAAATGTCCACAACTGATACTACGGGAAACATTTCAAATATTCTATAGCATCCATCTTCAAGCAAGAGTCCAGAAGTTTCTCTACCAGAATTTTCCCTTCTCAGAAAAGTTTAGATACCTAAAATGCAAAAACCCAAACCATTTTATGTTAGAAATCAGCTCTCCACAATCCTTGTTTGTTGGTGAAGAGCCACAGCTTTGTTCTCCTCTTTTTTAAAGGTTTGCTGAATTTACAGCTCTTAGGCAACAGTTAATTGGGCCTTTAGATGCAGCAGAACCTCCTACAATTCAACTGCTACAATCATCTAGGAGGGTGGCCACAGTGTGAATTTATTTTCCTGCTCCAAAGCCAATACTATGAGAGTTAAATGAATGCATATGCATAAGCCTTTATCACTTCAAACTACATTTGTCCAATATTACCCAAAACCTGGCCAGAACTCATTTCTATGGTAAAGTAATAGAAAATGCCACATAGCGAGGGGACAGCTGTTGTATCTACACAAGCATCCAGATTTTACATCAGAAAAGCTGTGCTTTGGGATTAAGTCCCCACATTGAATGCTGTGCAGTCAAAAAGAAAAGCCAGAAACAAGAGGCCCTATTTTTAACACAAAAATTAGAAGGGATTTGTGCAGTTCATAAATATTCGTATGATTTGGTGAAAGAACAGAAGGAGGTTACCATATTACATTTCAATAATGCATATCAACTTCTATTAGCTTATTATGTTTATTGCTGTTTTAAGTAAATAGTATTATATATAATATTTTCTCCTCAGGTGGTTCTAATTTATAATAATTAAAAGTAATTAAAACACAGTGCTTATTTACATGAACATGCACATGGATTTTGTTGACCCATCAAAGTCTACCTGAATTTTTAGTGTTCTGTTATTCATTTTCTTTCAGAAAATTCTATTGCTCTTGATTTAAAATTATTTATTTTAGTTTCATGTTATTTAGCATATTTGAAGTTAGCAGTCTTGTAACTAGAATAGTATGGATTATTTAGAGCAGGGGTGTCAAACTGCCGGCCCGCGGGCCAGACGCGTTACACGGAAGCCGCGCCCACCCCATTGCCGGCAATAGCAAAACAGTCCCGATACGTCGCGCGACATCACGTGATGTCACGAGTTTGACATGTCTGATTTAGAGTAAAAACCTAAGATTGTTATAAAATTCCTGCCATCACTTATTTGTTTATTATTTATTAGGAAAAGCAAAGTTTGATTTTTGATTAATGATAATTTTTTAAGAACTTCGTAATAGTCTAACACGGTGTTTTCAAACTTGCCAACTTTTAAGCTATATGAATTTCAATTCCCCAACCAACATGTTGGCTGAAAGAACTATGGGAGTTGAAGTACACATATATTAAAGTTGCCAAAAACACTCACTAGTGCATTTATCTGTATCCTTCAGCACTGTAATGGCAATTAAAGAAGCAAAAGCCAATATAATAAAACTGAGCTCTGAGCAAGTCATGGATATCCATACTTGACAGCAGAGAATGGACAGCTGCAGTTCTCTTTTGTGCAATTCCAGCTGAATTTCTCATGATACTTTGGCCTCACTCATGAATCCATAATCTATCTACCTGAAGAAGAAAAGGGGGAAAAAGACAGAAAATCAGAGAAGAAAAGATGGCTTCCATTATTTTTTCTAAAGATTCTAAAACCTGAAACAGAAGTAGCACAAGGTAGCTGTTTGAGATAGGTATATTAATGCTACTCATTCTAAAGCAAACTTAACATTGTTAATTGTTCTGAAAGCACTGTTGCATGTCAACAGTGTCATTTAGAACAGGACATTCGGAGAAATCTAGTAGACAGTATTTGGGAGAAGTACTTTGTAACATTCACATAATCTTTAAGGATCTTTCTATCAATTGTCTGGCGACCCCGCACCTGTTGAATGTCTGTCTCATCTGTCTCTCCCAGCTTCAAGATGACTTAAAAGATTAAAGCCAACTAACCTTGAACTATAAAACAATCATAACACATGTGAGAGAATAAAATCTTTACAACTCATAAAGCACAGATTCTTTACTTACATTTTAATCTCCTAGGTTTTTAAGAACTAATGGAAATTGTGATTATTTTACAATATCACCTTAAAAAACAAAAGGTTTTTTAATTATTGAGTATGGCACCCAGTTAATAATAGCATAAAAATCAAATTAAAATGAGCATTATATACTGTCTCATAAGATCAAAATAAAGAGAGAAGAGTTAGGAATGCTGTTGTTAAGGAGTTCCTGACAGCTTGTAAGAGATTTAGGTATTACCTTGCTTGGTATGAATACTTTTTATGTTATGCGTTTCAATCTGTTTGCTTGAACTAATAAGAAAGCTTATAACTCTTTATTTACTGGAGTGTTTATTCATTGCCTCTGGATCCAAAAGAACTACTTGCCTGGACACCTAATCACCTAATCACTTGCCTGGACACCTGACACTTGGCAAAACATAATTAGCCACAAAGTTGGATCCAGTGACAATGCCCTTCTGGGAAAGAAAATCTGCTAGGCAAGGTGATAGTGACCAGAATTATATCTCTGGTTGACCCAGAAAAAGTGTCTGGGGTCAGTGGCTCAAATATTAAACCAGATGATCTCACTGGTGTCATGACAGCATGAGGCACAATTTGGAAATCCAATGCAATGCTTAAATGCATGTAGTTACTGGGAGTGGAAGAGAAGAGGGGCAGAAATCAGTGGATGAAGTAGAATGGGTCTTTCTCACTGTGCTCCAAAATGTCTAGGAGCAATTAAAAGCTAGTCAGAGAAAAATACAGCAGCACGATAAGAACTTATTGCTTATAAAGATTAGCAATCCCTATTGAAAGTGGCACTGGAAGATTGGGAGGGAATTAGCAGAGCAACTAACTGTAACTATGGCTGCTTGATTTGAAAAATTAAAGAATCATAAACAGGCAAAGAAAAGGTGCATACCCAAGCTTGCAAAGTTAAAGCTCTCATCTTATCCTGGGAGTGGAATATAGAAACCTGGGATGGTCATATGTGGACTTTTGATGATGAGGAATCCAGTTTAAGGGACTGGGGAGGTGCCTCCAATTTCCTGGTGGAGAAGACACGGTGCCTGGAAATTTTATATAGTGTGTAAAAACTGGTGGGTTATTGTATTTTTGTTGTCTTTAGGAATTCATTTAGGGCCATTTTAGACAAAGGAATAAAAGAGATGAAGTTTGGTATGCTCTTGCTTTGTGAGCTTTAAAATATAATTCATTGTCTGCATTTGAAACTCCTTGTCATTGCAAAGGGTGTATATGGTTGTTGTCAAATGTATGCATTTTTCCCTCCCTCCCTTCCTTTTTTCAAAATCAAGGAAAGAAAGGGCTACCATTTTTTTTTTTAAGACAAGCATTTTGGTATGGTGATTAAAGGCACCAGGCTAGAAACTGAGAAATTGTGAATTCCGGTTTTGCCTTGTTTCACTACATCCAATTGGGTGATTCTAGGCTAATAATTTTCTTTCAGCTTTAGGAATGACGCACTTACAAGCTACTTTCAAAAAAGCTGTCAACAATACTAAAAATCAAGATTAATTTAAAAACAAAAAAGAAATTAGAGGAAAATCCCCAACCTAAAGTTGTCAAAAGAAGGTGAGAGACACAATGTTGCTTTCATTTTTGGCATGTATCTGGGATTAGTTTACTAAAAAAACTGCTTCTAAATGTACCAGGACTTGTTATTTATAGCCACCATCACCACCACCCCTGCCCCAAATTGACAAATAAAACAATGTAGGTTTGCAATAATTGTGGAAAAGGTGGCTAAAGTCCACTTGGGAAGACAATTAAATGTAAGATGACTAGGAGACTAGAGGTTGTATAATAAATTAGCCATTTATTAGGCAAACTGAAACCTGCAGAAATAATTTGAACACGGGAGCTATGCATGGAAATCCTACAGGATTTCAGACCCCACAGTTTTCATTGGGGCGGGAGGGGGGGAAAGGGTTAGTCCATGGAAGTAGCATAACAGGAGCCTTAAAAAAAAATATTTTAGGCTATTAACTTTGAGAGATGGGGAAAGGTTTGTTTTCTACTCTAGTGTAAAAGTAACTGCAGTAAATGGGCTGGACTTTTAAGGCCCGTATCATCAAAACATCTGAATTTTAAGTCTTTTTGTAAATGTATTTTCCTAAAACTGTTACTGTTAGGAAAAGATGATTGCTCCTCTTGAGGAGGCCTAGGCAGTCTTTGAAAAGCAAATTTGCTTATTGCTACTGCTTAACTATTATGCAACCTCCAAGAATGCTTTGCATTCCTCTAATTTTTACTAGCAATTCCACTTCCCTCCCCTTCCAAGTAGAGTCCATTACTGGCTCTAATGCAAATTGCTGGAAGAGAGAGAAGGGGAAAAAAAGAGAGACCAAGACTAGAAGAAAGGAAAGTTGAAGGTGTCTTTGCTTATAGCAGTAACAAGAAGAAATCTGAAAGAAAGAACTGAAAGAACAGAAAAAAGTGAAAGAAAAGAGAAAGAATCCAAAATGATGATGAGGAAAGCCAAAAGTATTTTCAAGGGAAGAGAGAGGAAAGTTCTCATTGAAGACAATGAATGCAAGGGTTTCAGAATGAAAGGAATGGTGGTGACTTCATTTGTTTTAGCTTTTAAACTCAAGATCGATTATAACGAGAAGTTTATTGGATTTTATTTGTACCTCAACATGGCATATGATGAATAAAAGTGAAACCAAAATATATTTTGGGCAATGTTTGATAATGTCTCCCTGGGCTGATATAGTCTATCTGGAAATTTTTAAAACAACTTTTGGCCGTGGAAGCAGTTCAAGCACGGAATATGCATAGATTTTCTTCTTCCCAGCTTTGTAAATTTTGATTTGCTCACCTGAGAATGGGCAGTTAATTCTAATGATCCACAGATCAAACACTAGCAAAAAAAATTGAAGAGTCCTATGGTCAAGAAGGATATAGATTTAACCTCACACTACAGTTGACAAGGTAAAGTATATTCTCCTTCATTGGTTGGTGAAAGAGGAGGAGGTTGTATGAAATTGGAAAGAAGATGCTTTAAATTAGGTTATATTTTAGTTTAATAAGCTATTTCTTTATAAATGCCAGAATAAGGGAATCTTTTAAAACTGGCAGTGTCACAGAGGATGGACGTACATCTGTGACAAATTGACTCTAATCAAAAGAAGTGGCCTATAGGATTCTGGTCACAGCTCTTCAAAGTGCAGAAGTGTGTTAAAAGCAATTGCTGGCAGTTTTCTGTGCACCACAACAGATCAAGGGAATCATCCCAGTCACAGTTAAAACAGTCACCCAATATAGGGGTGGATAAATGATTCCGAACAAGAAAAAGGAGGTCGAGGTCAGCACAAGCCTCTACTCTGGAGAAACGGAAAGCTTATTTACTACTGAAAAGTATGCTAAGTTTATCATCATTAAGCATTGAACGGATGGTAGTTTGGAGACTATTCATATTTTTTGGAAAAGGTTAATAATGAGCTCTGAAGAGTCCCACTGAAAAAAATTAAACGATTGGGAGATGAGTAGGTAAACAATCTTTGCCCTCCCCTTTGCAAATGATTTGAATTTCCCTTGAAGTCTCCATTTGTTTTAATGTACAAATGCCCATTGGTGGCATTTGAAAAGCAATTGGGGTTCTTGGTGCTAGCCAAATTTGGTTGGCTTTTTGCCAATATTTCATTACCCAACTAGATAATATCATCAGTGCTCATTTGCACAAGAGGCTAGACCTTTGATCTTATAGTTCTGATTTTTCCTTCATATTAAGAACTTTCTAGAGGTCTGGATGTCTTTCTGAGCTATCCTCCTTGTTTTTCATCCCTGCTTATTGAATAAAGGGGAGGGGGGAAATCTTCACATAGCCGCACAGCTTTTCTTCTCTGTGAAAGTCTGAGTTTCTAGTCATGGGCCATCAGGTGTTGCAGTCTCATGACTACAGAAGCAAGGCCATGAAATCATGGTGGCAGGTTTGATAGAAACCTTGGGATTGTTGTTCGTTGGGAGATTCTATATGGAACTTGGTGCTGGTCCTGTGGAAATTAACCACCCTTGGGGTACCTTTCCTGTCATTATTAAAGAGCTCCTGGTACCTTGTAAGAGATTTGAGTATTATCTTGCTTGGTACATATGGTTTTTATATTATGCTTTTCAATCCATTTGCTTAATAATAAAGCTTAAAATCCTTTTATTTACTGGAGTGTTCATTGTCTCTGGATCAAAGAACCAATTGCCTGGATATCAGATCACCGCCCTGACACTTGGCAAAATAGTAGCCCAATTTCAGCTATCCAAACATTCAGTAGCCAAGCTCAGTCAGAGAGCAGACCCATTCAAAAAGTGTTAAAAATATAAATTTTACTGGCCAGGAATCCTGGTGCTGGGTCCTGTGGAAATTAAGCATCCTGTGTAAAATCCACCTGTAGGAAGAAACAGTACCAGAAAGATGTTCATTGATCCTGAAAGCTGTTGAGAGATCTAGCAGAACCAAAGCTAATGTATTTCTTTTTTCTATCCATTTTCTAGAATTGATGAACTAGGGTAAACCAAACCTGCTTTAGTTTCCGAATAAGATATATTGAAAAAAATGTAGATTAATCTTCAGAGTTGGTCCACCACCAATTTAGAACCTTGCTCTGAAATGTTGAAATTATTCATCACAGGGATCATACAAAAGAATCCCACCATGGTTAAAAGATGTTAAAAATACAACCTCACTCAATTAGAACTTCTCTAGCTGATTTAATCAGACAGTATAGATACAGATCAAGTATCCTCACACTCAAGTATCCTTACTCAGACATACCTTCTGAATAAAAAACAAAAAGATGATGCAGGTATTGAATCTATGTCTTTTTGCAGATGTTTGCATTCAAAATTGTAAATCTGAAGTTAATTTGAACAAAAAATTATATTCAATAACTAATTTAATTTTTTTCCTCTTTCAATTGCTCTTTATATCAATATCAAGATCATTTTTTTACTTATGCTGATAGTGAAATATCCAATAAGTTTAAAAGCTGGTGAATAAAAGAGGAATCTAGGAAATGTGGGAAAGGTCAATTATATCAGAATTTGGAAAGGTTAACTAATCCCCAAGCATTCCCTCTGAGTATCTCTACTAAGATGACATTCAGCACTGAGTTGAATTAGAACAGATAAAAGACATTTTATCTGGAAAATGTTTACTAAATTGGTCACAATGGTAGAAAGTCGTCTACCAGGCCTTCAAAGTTAAACAGTTAAACTTTAGCAATCCCCAGATCATTTATTCAGATGAAACAAGAAAAAACAATGTAGTCAGAAAAATCTCTTACAATATATTTTGTACTTATTTCATTGAATTTTTCTAAAAATCCAATAGATGGGATCATAAAATGGGATTTAATGCTCAGGAACAAATATATTACCCAATCAAATAATTTCTCAAGAAAACATATTAGTAAATTTCTGGATCAGCATTGATTTAATTTGGGTATCTTCTAAATGGTATCAACAATAGAAATTCCACCCACAGTCACAAGACATACAAGTTGTTGATTATTATTATTACGGTTGGGCACACAGTCAGTCAAATGTTTAGACAGTATTTGGTATTTGTGTCTATTGAATCCTTCCAAGGACATGGGAAGGCAGGTTGTTTTAATTTGTTGTTTAGAATATAATTGTTTGATGTTGATGATGACGACGATATGATGATGCTTTTAAAGAAAAAAATAATAAATCCAAAGATTTTGCGAGAAGCCAGGGGCATAGTACTATTAAAAGGTGAACTAATTTACATTCTATGCTTATACAGTGACAGAACAGAGTGTGTGACCATATCCCCATTTTATTATTTTATTGATTAGACTTTTATCCTTTTATTACTTTATTAATAACTCAAGGCAGTTAACATATCTAATATTCCTTTTTCCTTCTATTTTTCCCACAACAACAGTCCTGTGAAGTTGGTTGGGCTGAGAGAGCGACTGGCCCAAAGTCACCCAGTCGGCTTTCATACCTAAGGCAGGGTTACAGTCTCTTAGTTTCTAGATCAGCATCTTAACCTCTGCTGTCTAACCAATTAAAGGCTAATCAGTTAAAACAACTAAGTAAAAAGGAATTAATAAATAAGGCTTTTAAACATGTTTTTCTTTCCTATAATGCAAAAAAAAAAAAAGTTAAACTCCAACATATTAAACTTTGGATTGAGTAAACAACAAAAAACAATGGGAGTTCTGTGTAAAATGCCAAAATCCAAATAGTTTTATCTATTCAATATATACTTTTATCTTCTTTAAACAAATGTTTTGAAATACAGCAAGAGTTAAGAGCAGAAACAAAATCACAAGTACAATTTTCTCCATTTTTGTTCTTGAGTTAGAGGCATTATAAGAATATTCCATCTGTTACTTGATTGGGCAAGATGAGATACATACACACAAATTATCCACAAGCATCCACAGGAGAGCAAGTGGGAACTCTATGTGCAGAAGCTTTTAAGCAAATAGGACCTTTTGACAATGAAGGATGCTTGTCTGTATGAATATCTCCATTGGGTTTCCATTAACACTTAATCCTAATCCATAATTAACGCAGCACAATTGATATATACCCTGCTATATTTAAACTAATAAAAGCTGAATCACAGTTTAATGTGATGTTCAATTCACTCAACTAAGAGTTCTGGCTTTTTCCCCTAGGAAAAGGTGCCTGAGCCACCTGATAGTTTTGGTTGCTTCTTGTTATAAATTCATTCAATTTGCTTCTTGTTAAGCAAATTCATTTAGGACATAGGTCCTATAAAAACAGCAGATGCTCAGCAATGACTGATTACATTCCTTATTGTTAACATTTGAATACCTGAAACTTCTGAACTTGTTTTAAAAAACAATTGAATTGTGTCATTTTTCCCTTATCTATTGGCCTAGTCCAGTGATGGCAAACTTTTTTGTGAAAAATTCAAAAATTTGATTCTGCTGGTCTCTGTCTCAGTTTCTCTTTCTCCCTCTCCCCTCTCTCTCTCTCTCACACACAAACACACACACACACACACACACACACACACCTGAACAAAAAAACCAATTCTTTATCTTCCCCCACCCTAGGCCACGCTAAATAGCAGCACTCAGTGACATTGTCAAAGTTGGGTCTGAAGTGGAGGCCCAGGCCGATTTCAGCCATAGTGCCATCATTGCCAATGTAAAAGGCCACTTTGCAGCATTATACAAGAAGCGTGAGCCTTGGGGACCAGCACTATTGCCCGCAGAGCCCAGTGCTTTCCAAGATCTGCCATGATACACTTTCTGTTGACAGATAACTGTAGCCTACTTGAGACTGCTCCAGATTGCCTAAGGCTTTCATTTTTAAAGTAGCTTTGAAAAACGTTCTTCCACAGCCTCTGCAGCCTCCAGAATCCTCTGGAAGCATACCCTGTACTCATGTGATTTTCCAGAGGCTCCTGAAGCCATGCAAGAGCTCACCCCATTCCTACATGGCCTCCAGCCTCCAATAATCACATAGTAATGGGCATGATTTTGAGAATAGTGCTGTTGGCCAGCACTCACCATCATTGGGTTAATCTTTTCCCCTCCACTCCTGTTGTTTTAATTTATTCGAATTTACTCATATTCTCCTTTTTCTTTTAGGATTTTTTGGGCAATAATGGGAATACCCTATTACTAGGTGAAATATAATTATTTGACCAGAAATCTGAATCCATTTTTTCTACCAGAACCATTTCATAGACATCTTAACTCTAAATTCAGCTGTACCCATATATTAAATATAATGGCTCCTTAAAAAGTCAGACCTACCTTTTGAAGTAAGGTAGACCACGACAGATGGGAAATTGGGATTACCTTCACTTAAACCAAAGAAATTGGTTTACTAGTTTAGTTTTTCTAAGCACATGGCTTTCCAGAGTGATTTGTTGTCTTGCCCTATAACGTCTCACTCTCTGAAAGCATATTTAAAGAGATGACAGGTCTTTAATGTATTTGATCATATTAATCAACAACTTAATTTTGTTAACTTTCTAAATCAACAAATTTAACAGCAAAGCTCAAGTGTCAAATAGTGATCTGCAACATAATTTTTAACTGTATTAGTACAATTTAACAATCATTTTTATAAAAATGCTAGAACTAGAACAGAACAGAGCTAATCTGACAAGTCTTGTATGCAGAAAAAGCCAAACTGCCTTTTCTTAGAAATAGAAGGAAAAAGAGATAGAGCCTATGAATCATGACAAGAAAAGAGAGATAACTGCAACATAACAAAATTCATCCAGCTCTAGTCAGAGGACAAATTATTGCTTTCTCTGTCACTCAAACCATTTCTCAGCCACCACCCCCCTTAACAGAACCTCTGAATACCTCAACCATCAAATGACAGAAAGAGAACACTGCTGAATAAAAATTCCCCAGTCATCTTTGATGTAGCTTGGTACAACAAACATGATTGATACGAACAGATTCTGTGAAGAATATTCTGCTATTTTCATCTATTAAAACAAACATTACCATAACATTTTTATTTTGAGACTATTATTAGCTAGTCCAATTAATAACGTATCAATTCTGGCATTCCTATCTCCTGAGTATCATCACCAGGTCTCTAGATGGACCATAATTGATTATTTCTGATCTTTGCTGTTTCTGCAAACTTGACAATATTGACTAGATTAATTTACAGTAAATGCTTTCATAGAATAAAACCACATTTTTACCAGTTACAACTGTTTAAAATATTGATGCTCAATCCATTGACATTACTTAGATCTACTATACTCAAATTTTATTTACATTAGATTAATTTTATGATACATTTTATATT